>JBBPJU010000132.1:0-38640 GCA_038088875.1 Austroboletus festivus | reverse complement strand
AAGATTCAACCAAGTAATTACCATGGTGAGGAAACCTACCAGTTCCAAGGGATTGACGTCTGGACATTCATAGCGGTAACTGTACATCACAGTCAGACCATCCATCGAATCGATTACATTCAATTACACACTTCCGGACGTTGTCCACTTGCCATGGGGTGACCTAACGAAAGGCAAGATCACGATGAGAACCGAATTCCGAAAATCCTGTGAGTGCGACAACGCACAATGTGGATGGGGCCCATGTTGGTCACGATGCCAAGCATTGTGAGCACGTTCTCGTGGGTGAGCTTTGACCAAACGGCAATTTCGTGCTCAAAACGCTGCAATAAAGGGTGTTGGTTGGACGACATATATGGTTAGGTGATATGCTGACCGTCTGTAGCCTCTCCGCCTTTAGATCGTGCTGGTCCAGAACGCGCAACGTTTTTAATGCCACCTAGATGGATTTGGTGGAGATATAACGCCAACGTGAACGTGTTTGCATGTATATCCACACCTTTTTTTCTCTCAGCCAACGACCTTCAAATATCTGACTATAAGTACCCGCGCGAATGGGTGTCGAGCTCATTTTTTTGACTTGGTTATTCAGGATGGGTATGGTGGGTGGAATGTTGGTAAGCCGATGCAAGTCAAGGAGTGCTTGCTCGATCTGATTTTGAACGGTGGTGACTGGAGAAGGGGAGCGAGAGGGGGCGGGAGATTCATCAATCTGCCGACCATCGCTAAGCATCGTCGAAGACGCAGCGGGCGCTTCGTCACGAATTCGTACGAGACGCTACAGAACGAGAATGCGATCGAAAAGTGGAGCTTATAGAAAAGCTGACAACGCCACCTCTTGACCCACACGCATGAGGTCGCGTGCTTCGCTGCCTCCAGACAAATGTTGCTGGACAGCTCTTTCGATATCCTGACGGCTAATAACGAACTGTTGCAGTGTCTCGGTCAATGTAGCCTGATGCTGCTGCATCATATCCATCGAGAGTTGCTGCATGCGCAACATGGCGACGGGGTTTGCAACCTTTGGATATGGTGAGTTTATGACCAAGACGAAGTCAGGAGGGGTCTGACTGACATGTAATCGTTCCATGGCATTATTAACTTCAGCAGAACACCTGTCCAAGTCGCGGGCGATCTGTGCACTCTTCACTTTGAACCGAGCAGGCGTCAGAGAACGCGGGTAGGCAGGATATGCGCGCTCACACAACCTCTTCATCCTTCCGCAGTCCGCCCATCTTTGTACGCGACGGTGTACCCTCAATAGGACGCTGATCCAAATTCAACGGGCTTGGATTGATAACGACGGTAGACAAATGCTCACGCCTCTGCATCATCGAATGCGGCAGCTGCGTCAGCATCGGCCGGCAACGACGACGTCTGATCACTGATAAAGTTTAATAGCGTTGTGCACCGGTCAACCAGTTGTATAGACTTTTGCTGTTCCAGGGAAAAACGGGACCAGTGAAGGACGGCAATAGTCTTTACAAAAATAAAAGCGACAACGTCCTGCGTACCTTGTGCTGAGCAACCTGCGCACAAGCAGAGTTGATCAACTGCAGAGCCATCACGGCCCCTGAAGCCAAGGGCACGCCCGATAGCGTCGTCGCTAACTGAGCAGCGCCCAACGCGGGTCCGATGATGTTCGTTGCCATGAGTCCAAAAAAAAAAAAAAAAAAAAAAACAGAATGACAGAGTCGATGGAACGCGGTGAAAGGGACACGAGAGTCATCAAGAAAGCTCACATTCATTATATAGGTATGGAACGTACGGGTCATCGTGTGTGAAAGTGGACCTACAATATTCCATAACCTTCTTGTGTCTTTACGTGTGCTCTGACAAGTTGCTGTGTCGCTTCTTCTAAATGGACACGTTTCGCGGCGAAAGACATGAAATAATATGAATCAGTTCACGTCCGCCGTCTCGGACTCGAACCGGAGTTGACAGGGTGGTCAGTTCAAGTCCTCTCAGGATGTAATGATGGCGGTGAGCACACAGCGCGGAGAATGGAAGCGGCGACAGGCGGCGAAAACGTGTCTCCGACTCCAAACGACATCGTCGACCGACGAGTAGAACGCGATCACACCGCGATCAAGCCGCGTATCGTTGACATGGGCAGCCGCAAACGACAACGTACCCGCATAACGCTGACCGACGACGACAACGGCAACGACAACGACAACGACAACGAACAACCCGCCGTGAACGAATCTGAGCTCGGACAAGACTACGATGCCTCGAGAGCACAAGCGGGTGCATCGGAAGAACCCAGCGAGAAACGTGAAAAGGAGCTCGAGATCTGGGACGCGTTCAAGGAGGAACACCACGAAGGTCTGTTTCCAACACATCCTCGATGCGCGCGGGTCCGACATTGTCTCGTGTCTAGTTCTCGAGCAACTCCCGCTGTCGCTTCATCGCCAGTACAAGCTGATGCGTGAGTTAGACTCCCAGAGCGAAGGTACGCGTCTGCGTGGGTGTCTCTGGCATCTCACAATCTCACGTTTTGGGTGGTGTAGTGTTCCATGCGGACCTCTTGGCGTCCGCTCGGCGATATATCCACCTCCGAGAGAGCCTCGCGATACGACATGGTCTAGGTAATTTGGGGAGCACAACAGATGTGAACGGTGCGGCGGTTAACCCAGAAGGCGATACGGCGATGCAGGTGGACTCTATCGAACAGTTGCATCATACAGCAACTGTCAACGATGGTCCTATCCAAGCGACGAGCACGGGCGCTGACTCTCCTGCGGCATCCCAGTCCAAGTCCGAAGAGACGACGCGATCGCTCCTCCAACACATTGCCCAGATATCCGAAGAAGCCATCCGGACGACGGAGGAGAAAGTGAGCATTGCACAGACGGCATATGAGACGGTGAGGGGGATCCTTCTTTCTCGTCCCGGTACCACTCATCCGTGCCTGGGATAGGTGGACCGTCATATCCGTCTTCTCGACCAAGCTATCAAAGAACAGGAGGCTGCCATATCTCTCGGCGTTCGTCCTGGGACCCACCTAGCCCCCATCCTCCTTCCCGACCTCGTCGTCCCCCGATGGGCGCGTCCGTCACGCGTCGAGCATAGCCCTGTCCCATCGCTCTCCCCCGAGCCAGAACTACACATGGAAGAAGTTCCACACGTTCCTACACTCAAAGCGCTCAAGAAGGGGAAAAAGTCTGTTGCACACAAGCCGCCGAAAGGAGAGAAAGGGGAGATTCAACCACCTGCCGTAGTTGTCGGTGAGGAGCCACCCGTGGCTGCTCGCACGCGCCGCACAGGTGTCCGCCTCACTATTCCCGCTCATCCTCAACCTGCAGCACCAACCGTGCCAGGTAATGCGAATGAGGCTCGATACTGCTATTGTAACCAGGTATCGTTTGGAACGGTGGGTGCCATCACTTGTTCTTTCACGCACCTTTATCCACGTCCTTGTTGATTGTGATGATTTATCAGATGATTGCATGCGACAATGAAGGATGTAAATTAGAATGGGCAAGTTGCGTTGTCTGCCGTCCTGGCCCATAGTGCTGACAAGAACACACAGTTTCATTTTGGGTGTACCGGACTGTTGGATGTGCCAAGCAGGAAGACGAAATGGTATTGTCGGGAATGCAGGCCCAAGATGACGCAAAGGGGGAGATCCAGAATGTGAAATGCAGCGATACAGACATGTCTACTAGTACATTTGGTATAAGCTTGATCCGAGTATCCGAGAGCTAGTCCGCCGAGACGCTCATATTGAGCTTGTTGGCGAGTGTCTCCATGTATACTTCTGTGGATGGGTGTCAGCTAAAGTGACTGGTTTGAGAGAGAAATCTTGCCTGTTTCGTGCCGGAGCTTCCAATATTCGGCGAGGAGTTCGTTGAGCTCGGATTCGCTCTTCTTGAGATGTTCAGCCATCTAAGTGGGTTTACTGAATAAATAGCAAGGCAGGGCAAGTGTATACGAAGCATGACCTTTGCTTCAATGTCGTCGGCTTCCTTGCGGAGTTGTTCTACTAGCTTGTCATTGTCACGCCGTTCGACGTCCATCTGGTCGTATTCGCGTTGAAGCCGTTCAATGTTCTGTTGACTTGTGTGGCGCTTTCCTTCTGCATGTTTCTGAGCTCGTTCCAGCTTTTCCTGTGCGTTTGCAAGCTGTCTATGTATCCGCTAAGAGAGTAGATGAGCGAGGGAAAGCCAAGATGAGCCAGAGACGTGCCTCCTTTTTCATTTGGAGTTCGATCCGTTCGATCTTTTTATAGTCTAGGCTATCCTTGACGTCGGCCAGTTCCTTTTGGGCTACTTCGAGGAGCTGAGCTTCTTTTTCGATGGTTTGAAGTTGTTCTATGCAGCCCCTGAGGTCCTATGAGGGGATGGGTGTATATATTTATATGGGGCGAGAAGAGGCAGGGGTACCTTTTCGATGCTTGTCAGGACAGAAATCTTTGCTTGGAGATCTCTTGCCTTTGCGTCGTGCATGGCGAGTGTTTTCTTGTCCTCGATGGCTGTTGTGCCCATGTTGGTGATGTTGCGCTTTATTCTCTCGGGACTCTGGACTATTCTGCTTCGGGTGCGCTGTATGTTATCCAAGAGGAGTGCGGTATCCGAGTTTATGTTTTCCTTTTTCAAGATGACGTTGGCTTTTTCGATCTTGAGGGTTTCAATGTCCTTTACGACGGTCTGTGTCGTTTCTTTGGTGGCCATGAGATGTGCGGTTATTGCGGCGTTTTCTGTGCGGAGCTGATCGCACCTTGGTTCGTCCTTTGCGCGTTGCGCCCTGGGCGTGTCGTTCAAGAGGCGGAGGGAGTTGTGTCGAGGAGGATGCTTACTTGAGGGTGTTGAGTTTGTGTTGAAGGGCGGCGAGATCCTGTGCGACGTGTTCCCTTTGTTCGATGATGGCGGACGACTGATCGCGGAGGTTGGCGACGAAGGGGGTGCATTGTTCGGCGAACTTGACAAAGTTGATAAAGGCAGAGAGGATGAAGCGAGTTCGTTCTGGATCTGGGAGGTAGAGGTCCTTTGAGCTAAAGTCCATGATGCGTGCGGCGTTTGCGAAGCGAGCGAGATGGTAGAGAAGTAGGTTGTGTGCGACGCTAGCGAGGTAGAGGTCCTGGATGGGGTGAGGGTCAAGGATGTAGAGAGGGGGTTATACATACCGTGTTTGGATCATCGAGAGCGACGAGTGCGTTCTGAACGGGGTCATGTAGGATGTCTGGTGCGATGGCGGTGACTTGTTCTAGACAAGCAGTGTACACGGCGGTGACAAAGTCTGAGGATGGACGTGCGAGTTGTTCGTTGCTAACAGAGAGACCCCAGTCGGAAAGGGAAGACATGATCTCTGGTATAGGCATATTTGGGAACCAATATTGACCTGACATCGAAGAAGAGGTAGACATATATAATAATATAATATAATATAATATATTTTCATCGTCGCGTCACGATCACGTGGTTCTACTTTCTCCCCTCGATCGCATGGCTCAGCCATCGAGAAAGGTCCGTTTCGTTCGTCCACTTTTTTGTCATCTTCATCGCTGATTTCCCTTTTCAAAGTTTAAGCCTGCGTTATCCACCGCAGTCGACGCGTGTCTCATCCGTGTCGATCACCAGCTTATACCACGCCCAAAACTACCACCACCACCACCACCACCACCACCACACATGTATGCCTCCTCCTCCCCCACAAAGCGTCCGGCCCTCGACCATCCATCCACTCCTCAGAAGCGCTTCAAGCCCGCTCTCGCATCAGACCTACAGCATACTCAGACCAGGTCCCTCAAGACAAGCGCTCTCTCGACCCGTCATGATTCCCCAGACCGGGCAGAGACCTTTGGCAAAGCAGACTCTCTCAACTCGAGATGCGCTCCACCTGACCCTGCTCGTATGCACCCTCCCTCGCATGCCCTCCAGCCCAACAACCACGCCGACCTCCATTCGGTACTTTCCCCTCTTCCCCTCTTCTCCCATTGTCTGACATCGAGCAGAAATCGTTGGCCGATCTCGCCTCGCTGCTCTCCGCCAACGAATCATGTCGTGACATGCTCTGTCAACTCATGTTTGAGCACATGCACGGCACACAGATGTGTGACATCGTCGCCCTCTCCCATTTCCTGTCCGTCTTCCTTTTCACTCCATCTCGCTCTTTGTTTCATTCCCCCACCACAGATCTCAAACAGACGACCGCATTCGTTCCATAAAGGGCCATATCCACGAAAGAGATCTTTCTCGCTCATCGTACCCGTCTTCTCCAAGCACGTCATACAACCAGCTCAACACCAGACACACTCCCCCGCTCTCCATGGCGACGTCTGACTCTTCAAACAACACGCTAGACGGCACGACCGCAGCAAACACGTCCTCCAGCTCGACGCAGGAGACCCCGATGTCACTGGATTCACCAGATATCGTTCCACTCGACTTGCATGACATATCCGTAGCAACGCTCGTCGTCGGCGACAGCGACGATGCATACTATGACAAGTTTGACCCCATCCCAGACGACCTCACATTCCTTGACACCGACAAACCCTTGTTACCCCCACCCTCGGACAGCACATCTATATCCATATCCACTTCCACTTCCACTTCGTCATCGATCCCGACGCCAACCATTCCCACATTCATCGGTGGACGCATAGATCATACCTCCTCCCCCTATTACAAGGAAGTCATCTCCATTCTCAAGAATACCTTTAAACTCTCGACTTTTCGCACCAACCAGCTAGAGTGTATCGTCGCCACTCTGGATGGAAAGGACGTATTCTACCTCGCACCGACTGGAGGCGGAAAATCCCTTTGTTTCCAGCTACCCGCCCTCTGCACTACCGGAAAAACGCAAGGAACGACGTTTGTGATATCCCCCCTCATATCTCTCATCACGGACCAGGTCTCAGCCCTGCGAAAAAAGTCCATCCCCGCATTCCCTCTCACAAGCGCTGCAGAAGAAAACGAAGTCCGGCAGGCAATGCGCATGATGCGAAGTAACGTCGAAGAGAAACCAAAGCTCGTATACACTACTCCGGAAAGGTTACAAAAGAGCGACTCTCTCAGAGACGTCGTCGATCAGCTGTATCAAGAGAAACAGCTGGCCAGATTCGTGATCGACGAGGCGCATGTCATCGGAAGCTGGGGAAGAGACTTCCGCGCCTCTGTAAGTCCGGCGCTGTCCGTTGCTCGTCCTAATAACCCAAAATGCGTAGTACGCAGAACTGAACATTCTTCGCAAAAATTGGCCCGATGTGCCTATCATGGCCCTCACCGGTAGCGCAAACAAGGATGCCATCGAAGACATCAAGCACAACCTCGAAATGCGTGACCCCGTATGCCTCGCCCAGTCGTTCAACCGACCCAATCTTCACTACTCCGTCCGCAAAAAACCAGCCCTCAAGAAGGACTTGGTCCAAAGCATCGCCGGGTTCATCAAGACACATCACCCAAACGGCACCGGAATCATCTACGCGCTTTCGAGAGTCGAGTCTGAGGAAATGGCACAAAAACTTAGAGAAGAGTGGGGAATAGAGGCGAGACACTACCATGCAGGTATCGACAACGAGGAGCGAAAGCTCAACCAGGCTGATTGGATGTCAGGCCGATGCAAGGTCATCGTGGCTACGGTACGTACTCGGCACTATCAACGTGGACCTTCGCAGCTCATGTTCCAACAGATTGCTTTTGGGATGGGTATCGATAAGCCAGACGGTATATGTTTTTTGCCTTTCCGGTCAAAAGTTGTCCTGATCGCCGTATTTAGTCCGATTTGTTATTCATGCCACCTTGTCAAAGGACATGGACGGGTACTATTTTAATACCATCTCGACCCAGACACGTTTCTTGATAGGATTTTCAGGTACTACCAAGAAACGGGACGAGCCGGCCGGGATGGACGATCGTCCGATTGCGTTCTTTGTAGGCGTGATGAACAGCGGTCGCTGATACATACTTATCTTTTTTTTTGCAGTCTACACATACAGTGACGCTGTCAAAATCGAAAAGATGCTTCGGAATTCCAACAGCAACGAACACAAGCCCTCTGATACTGAGATCGAGCGCCAGGTCGCCAAACTACAGGGTGTTGTCGCTTACTGTTGCAATGAATCCGACTGTCGGCGAGTGCTCCTACTCCATCACTTTGATGAAGAGTTCAAGCCCGAAGACTGTCACAACCAATGTGACAATTGCCACAGGCCGGGCACTCTTACCCATCATAATTTCACTGCAGAGACCCAACAGGTCATCCGCCTCTTGCAAGAAATGGCATCAGTAAACAGTCGTGGCGTGACGCAAAGTCAACTCAAGGATACGTGGAAGGGCAAGAACAACAAAACTGTCCAACCTTACAAGGGACTCCCGTTGTACGCTTCGGGAAAGGCACTGAGTCATCCCACCGTTGAGCGTATATTCAACCACCTTACCTCGGAAGGGGTCATCTCGATGTATAGAGTTCAAAGTAGCAGTGGTTATTCCAACACTTATATCCAGGTAACTCGCATTTATTCACACATTTTTCGATGCCGACGCGATCGTTAGCTCGGCAGTGCTGCTTCGGATTATTTGGAAGGAGGTAAACAATTGATATTGTCTTGGAAAGAGAAGGAGGAAGATGCAAAGGTGCCCTCAAAGAAAGTGAGCGTGAGGGCCTCGCCGCGCAAGAAAGGGAAAGAGCCGGATCCTCCGCGTTATCTTAACCTGTACGAGGATATCGAGGATGCAGACAATCCGTCCGATTCGGAAGTATTCAGAGATGCGATCGACAATGTCGACGTGTCCGAGTCGACGACACCGAGGGTGCCATGGGTGGGTACGTCTCACTCGGTTGCTTCGACGGCCTCGGAGAGCAAACCCACCGTGGCTCCTGAGGACGACCCCACTGTGAGGCTGGAACGTTTGAAGGAGGCGAGACGTCTGGTAGGCTATTTCGATCGACGCGTTAGCCTAGGTGTGATGTGTTGCCATGTAGATCTCGGAGAGGTTCAGTAAGCACTCTCAATCCATTCTGCAAGACGACACGCTTCAAATCCTAGCACTGACGGACCCAAAAGGCATGTCACGTTGATCACCCGCTTCAATATTTCACTCACGTTCACGTCACCTCAGATCCGCAGGCGTTTCGAGATGTGCTCATGGACTTTGAGGACCCTGATGAGGTGACGAACAAATGGGAAGCCTATGGTCAATGGTTCCTCGCCGCTCTACGAGACCCGTGAGGCTTGGCGCGCGTAGTAGCCAGCGCCAAATCCACTGACGCGACGATAGAAATCCCGTACGCAAGCGTTTTGATAGCGTCCAGTTGCATCGTGACTTTGCATTCAATGGTTGAGCATCTTTTTCTAATACCAGCAAACTACAACGTATTCCCTTTGCATCGCACATGGCATGTATTTTATTGCACCCTTGGTAGGGCATACGGTCACATATCTACATACCAAAGGAAAAAAAGAAAAAAGAAAACAGCATGAAGAGTTGAAAGGGAATGAGAAACCAAGACTAATATCCACCTCCGTCGACCTGCGCGGCCCTCTGTGAGGCCATTTGTCGGCGCTGTGCATCCTCCAGCTTGGGGCAATTCGAAATACCATGTCCAAGGCCTAGAAAAAGAGGGTGAAAAACGAACGAGACAAGGAGTACACTTCACGTTACCTCCACAAACCGGACAGCCCCTGAGGGACCCACCCTGTGCAGCACGTGGATCCTGGATGGTTTGCAAGAACGGTGGGACCCTATAGTATAACCACTATCGAATCGCACGACGGAACGACTCCCGAAAAAAAAAAAAAAACGACGCACTTTTGCCCCGCTTCCATCAACAGATACTTGAGATCCAATAGCGTCTGTTCCGGCGTGCTCATGTTGACAAACGTTGTCGCAATGCCCGTCTTGCCACTCCTGCCCGTACGCCCAATCTGGTGCACGTAGTCCTCGATCTCTTTTGGCATGGAAAAGATGATGACGTGTTGAATGTCGTTGAAGTCGAGCCCTTTGGAGGCGACGCCAGATGCGACCATGACGTCTTTGGCACCAGATTTGAATGATTTGATGGCGTATTGGCGTTCTTCTTGGCCTGGGACGGAACAGGCGGGCGTCAAATACAGGAAACGACGGAGTGACAGACAACCTACTTTTCGAGCCGTGAATTGCGACGGCTTCCACGCCCTTCAAAAGGAGGTACTCTTGTATATCTGTGGCAGGGCACTCGCATCAGGGTGTCAGTGGGGGAAAGAAAGAATGGGCAGACCATCGACCTCGTTCTTGTTCTCGCTAAAGATGATGACAGGCGGCGCCGTCTTTTGTAGACACTCGAGGAGGTACACCATTTTCGCCTCTTGCTTCACGTATTCGACGACTTGCAGGACGTCCAAGTTGGCAGCGCCTGCACGACCGACGTTGACGAGGACCGGCCTGACGAGCGACTGCTGTGCAAAGTCTTGAATTTTGCGTGGCATTGTGGCAGAGAAGAGTAGAGTCTGGCGTTGACGCTAAAGGCGTGTCAGACATGACACTGCGAAAGCCGACGAGCGAGCGACGCACCTTGAAGAAACTCATGATGTTTCTGACGTCGTCTTCAAAGCCCAAGTCGATCATGCGATCCGCCTCGTCCATACACAGATATTTGCAATTTCCAAACCCAAACCGCTTCTTCTCCAACATGTCGATAAGTCTGCCTGGCGTGGCAACGACGATATGAAGTCCCTTGTTTAATACGTGGCTCTGTTCGCCCATAGATATACCGCCTATGCACAATAATGTGTTCAGATGGGGATACGTGTGGTCTTTGGAGATGGCGGCGGTCCAAGAGAGAACGTTTTCATACGTTTGCGTAGCAAGTTCGCGCGAGGGACAGAGGATGACACCCACGGGACCTTCACCGCGGACAAATGGAAGACGGACTTCTTCTTCGAGAGCGAGCATGATGAGGGGGAGGCAGAAAGCAAGCGTCTTTCCAGAGCCTGTGAACGCTATCCCGATCATATCTCGACCGGAAAAGCTGCAAGGTGTGAGTGCATTGGACTGTATGATAAGACGGGGGGAGCGCACGCAGTGGGTATACCTTGAAGCTGGATGGGGGTGGGGGTGGTGATGTTCTTGGACTTGAGAAAGTGAAGCATGGACTCTGGTATTTTCATGTCCTACAAGATGAGAGAGTCCTCACGTATGACATACGGATATGTCACTCACTTCAAAGTGCTCGATTGGAGGGGGTATGTCTTGACCATCGACGATGATGTGGTACTTTTCGCGTAGACGTCGGTGTTGCGCGTCGGTACGTTCGCGGATATACTTTGGAGGTCTCCATCTAAGCCATGTTAGAGTGAGACACGGTGAGAAGGGACAGCGTACGATGTTTTGAGCGACTCTGAATACTGTATGCCCTTTGCGAGCTCGAGATCCGAGGCGAGTTTCCTTCGGCTCGCTATCGCAGCGAGGATTTCAGCGTCGGCCTCCTCAGCCTTTTCCACCTCAGACTTTTTGGCATCTGGGGACGCGTTGAGAGGAGACCAAGGCGGGATGCAAGTGACACCGACCTTCGGCAGCCTTGCGTGAATGGACCTCCTGGGCTTCCAAGAGTAGCGTTCTCTCCTTGCGCGCACTTTCTCTGCGTTTCTCCTCCTCACGTTCTGCATCCTCCCTCTCGAGCAACTCTTCCAACTGTTTCTTTGCCCTTTTCCGTGCGTCTGAGCTGGACGAGAGCGCAGAGAGTTTGGCAAGTTTGGCTTCGCGTCGTTGTGCAACGGGGATGTACGGTTCGTACGTGTCGTCCTCGTCGTCCTCGAGCTTGTAGGTCGGCGGCGATAGCGAGCGTTGGACGCGACGTTGATTCTGTGTTGAATCGGACATGCGGGATCAGGTGGTCACCTTAATGCTACCGTGCACATATACATACAGACATATGACTCGAGACGACCAGCTCGAGGTATGCAAGTCCAGTTCGACCCGACGACGCATCCTCACCGACGATGTAAGTCCTTTATGCACGCATTCTACGATCATCCTTACTCCCTTGTAGATAACCCCCTCACCAACACACATGTCCTTGTCTCCCCACACCGCAACAAGCGTCCTTGGCTAGGTCAGACAGAGCCTCCCGCGCCGTCGAATTTACCACCATATGACGAGAAGTGCTATCTCTGTCCGGGCAACACTCGCGCCAACGGGTCGATCAATGCGGAGTACGAGACCACCTTGGTGTTTGAGAACGATTATGCTGCCGTTCTCCCACCACCGGGGCCTGCTGCACCTGCTGGTCTGCATCCCTTGTTGACCGCTGAGCCGGTCCAGGGTGGTTGCGATGTCGTCTGCTTTCATCCGAGGCACGATCTAAGTCTGCCCACTCTCAGCCTGGATGACATCGTGGCGATCGTCCGGGAGTGGACCCGTTTATACTCTCATCGCGGCGCCCAGGAAGGTGTCAAGTACGTCCAGATTTTCGAGGCAGGTCGTTATCATGTTCCCAACAAGGATCCGAGTTGATCACGGGCAGGACAGAACAAGGGTGCAATGATGGGTTGTTCTAATCCCCATCCGCACAGTCAAGTCTGGTCCACATCTGTTCTTCCCACACAACCTGCCAAGGAACTGAGAAACCTGCGCGAGTATCCACAGTCCGTTTCAGCCACGACAAACGGGCCAAAGGGGCACCAGGACAAGCCGTGTCTCTTGTGTGAGTACGTCACCTACGAGCGTACCGCCAAGGAGCGTATCGTGGATGAAAATGAGTACTTTGTGTCGCTGGTGCCATGGTGGGCTTACTGGCCGTTTGAAGTGCTGGGTAAGGGTCCCAACTTCTTTTGAGAGTGGCACTCGGCGCTTAATGAACCAGTGTTGCCGTACAAGAGACATATACCCTCCTTGTTGCATTTCACCCCAGAAGAGACCCGTGCGTTTGCAGATATCCTATCCCGCGTGACGATCCGCTATGACAATATCTTTTCGTGCTCCTTTGCGTATGCCATGGGCATTCATCAACGTCCCCTCCCGCCCAAGCGTATAGATAGGGCGCTCGTGGAGGACGAGGATGACATTGCACACTTTCACGTTCATTTCGAGCCTCCGCTGTTGCGGAGTGCAACGGTGCGCAAGTTTTTAGCAGGGTGTGTCACATTAGGGTCACTCACGTATCAGAGTTAACGCGAAAAGCAGATACGAGGTCATGGCAGAGCCTCAGCGTGATCTCACAGCGGAACAGGCTGCCGCGCAGCTGAGGGCATGCTCGACCGTACATTATTCGTCGTATATAAATGATCGTCGGGAGTAGTGTAGTATGAATTTGAGACAAACACAAGTCAATAACGTGTTGTACTCGGTGTTTCGACAAGAAAAAAGTGACGAGCGCGACGCCATGGTCCAGTCCGAGCTCATCGATGGGCACGTCTCTGTCGAACAGTGTCATCGTGCTATAAACGCACTTCATGCATACGCTACCAAGCTCAAGGAGAAGCGTGCCGAGACGGAGCTCTTGCCAGACAAGGAGCAACACATATGGCTTCAAATGGCGGTCAAAATGATGCATCCAGAACGAAAAGTCAAACCGTTTCGGATGTACGTCGCCCATCGTCACACCCGACGATCACTCACGGTTGATACAGTCCGATAAAATACCCACTGGTCGATCCTCGGACGTCGAGCGTGTGTCTCATCACCAAAGACCCTCAACGAGAGTACAAGGACCTACTCGAACAGGATCGTATCAAGTTTATATCGAGGGTTGTCGGGATCGAGAAGCTCAAAGGAAAATTTAAGGCGTTCGAGGCACGCCGGATGTTGCTCAAGGAGAATGACTTGTTTCTCGCGGATGAACGGGTGATACCCCTTCTTCCACGGTTACTTGGGTCGAAATGGTTCCAAGCCAAAAAGTAGGTGATTTCTTGAATACGAAACGCGCTCGCATCGACCCATCGATAAGACAACCTATTCCCGTCTGTCTGACGCGCAAGGATCTCAAGGCTGAGCTTGAGCGGGCCATTGAATCGTCGTACATGCACCAAAACAAGGGGACATGCACGTACGTGCTCAGATCTGTGCTGTGCTACATGGCTGCATCTCACATCCTCCTCCAGATCGGTAAAGATTGCACTGCTGTCGCATTCACCCAAGCAAGCGCAGGTCAATCTCGAGACTGCGCTCCCCGCTGTCGTCAGTCATATCAAGGGTGGATGGGATAACATTCAGAGTCTGCACATTAAAACGAGTACAAGTGTTAGTCTGCCGATATGGACGTGTGAACTCGGGAGTGAGGAAGGTGGGCGGTGGGATGGATTGATTGTGGAAGAAGATGAAAAGGGAATGGATGACAGTGAGGACGAAGAGGAAGAGGAAGAGGAAGAGGAAGAAGAGATAAAACCGGTCAAGGTCAAGAAGGGTGTTGATGTGAGTAGTATGAAACGGCAGTTGGAGGACAAGTCAGAGCGGCCAAAGAAACGACCCAAAGTCAAAGTTTAAGTAGCATTCAGAGTACCAGATTCTTTACACCACCTCGAATTCATACCATGTCCATCCCAAAAGTCCTCTCCACCGAACCCCTCGAGAATGCACAGTCAAAGTATGTTTTGATTGCCTATGCTCCCCCCCCACTGACCCTATCCAGGTTCATCGCATTGACCAAGATTCACTACCAGGACCGGGAGGGTCACAAGGTACGCTCGCATTCGTGCCACCCTCGCAACGATGGCGCTCAATTCGACGGAATAGCGTGTCTGGGAATGTGCCAAACGCAAAGTCGTGCAAGGACGCACCGGACAGGACGGTCTGTCCCATCTCGCGTTCTCCTTACCTCCACTCTCATGCACACCGTTGGATTTAGCTGTCGCCATTTTCACCATCCTCAAGTCCAAGACGAACGCGTTCCCGATGTCGACCGTCATCATCGAACAATATCGTCCGCCGGTCGATAAGCATGTCATCGGTACGTCCATCCACGCAACTTTAGTCGCGTCTCACATCATCTGTGCTCTCCAACAGAGCTCCCAGCCGGTGCGTACCCACCGCTCCCTCTATGCCCTCGTCCGGATTGATCCCCGCTCAGGGTTACTCAACGCGCCAACTGAAGAGGGCGGCTCCGACGAACAAGCGGAAGTGGCCGCATTGCGCGAGTTGGAGGAAGAGACGGGGTACAAGGCGACGCTCCAAGACGTCGTCGAGTGTACGCCTACCGTTGCATGCGATCCAGGTGAGACAGCACCATAACACGCATGATGATCTTCCCAGCGAGTGCACGTTGATGTTGACGATGACACGTGCTACGTGGACGCACAGGCATGACGACGGCAAAAATGAAACTGGTCGTGGTCAAGGTGGAACTCGAAGACAGGTTGGAGTATCCAACTCCCAACCCAGACCCGGGTGAACATATCGTCGTCAGGGTGGTCGAATTGGCACAACTGAAGCGTGTACTACAAGGTATGTCCTTGTCTTGCATCGATGACGCACTGCTCATCTCATTCAAGACTACAACAAAAAGGTACGGGAACTCATTACGCTTGGGACGCGAACTTGACACACCACCAGGGTTTCATTGTAGATGCCAGGCTGTCACATTTTGCATTGGGGTATGACATGGCGGAGCGTGTCAGGAGTGGGCGCCTCTAACCCACGAGAGAACGTGTAATATTATGCAGCATCAATGACGTGCCTTCTTCGACCGCTCGATGTGGGCTCTCAACTTTTGCTGCTTCTCTCTCAGTGACGCCTTCTTCTTCCCTCTCACAGCCCCACTGCTGAGTATCATCATGATTGGCTTGTTCCTCGCCTTTTCCCTGTTCGTCGAACTGCTTGGCGTCTCCTTTTTCTTCTTTCCCTTGAGCGAACCGTACTTGTCGCGGCCCTCGCGGCCTTTTTCGATGGATGCGATACGCTCTGCGTAATCTGCTTTGGCCTTTTTGCGAGGGCCCAGAATGTCGTTCTCGGACATGAACACGTCAGCTGGGCCGTCACCAGCGGCGGCCTTTTTGAACGTTTCCAGGGCAGCCAGTTTGCGTTTGGCCTTGGAACCACCGCCGTTTTCGACTGCTTCTGTCGCGGCCTTAATTCGGAGATCATTGAGCAGAGCGAAATCGGCGGGTGTCAGAATCTGTTTGGGGATTAATGTTGCCTCCCCGACCACGAGAAGAGAATCACTACCTTTGTAGTAGCCAAAGTCGATATTCGGCTATCTTCTGGCTGGATACCCTTGTCCATCTCGCTGTCGTCTCTCGCCTTGTCTCTGTCATGAGTATGTGTCTCTTTTCCGTCATCGCTATCCGACACCTCGAGACCTTCGCCGTCAGAGCTGACGTCGATCCATCCTTCGGATTCTGATTCCGACGAGTCCGTTTCGACCTCCCAGTTTTCCCAACCTGCCTCGTCGTCCTCTTCCATCTCGCCCGTCTCCTCTTCGCGTAATTTCTTGAGGTGGTCTTCCAGAAGCTATGAATGGACGTCACATACTCGGTAAAACTGAGAGTCGGAGGATGTACGTACGGATAGTCCCTCGATATCCACAGCTGCGTCTGCCAAGTGCCCGAATGGCAAAGGCTGCTGGCCACCGTCCATCCCCATACTGGCTTCCTTACCCTAGCAACACCGTCAGCACGTTGCACAAATTAAACAGAGCGAGACATCTTACCCTCTCTCGCCGCTTCAACATCCCTGGATTGACTTCTCGGTAGAGCTGTAAGATCCCCCGCGCAGCGGCAGTGACAGCCTTGTCTCTGCTTTTTCTGTACTCAACCAAATCCCCGAGGAGATCTTCCTCCATGGCCCATGGCTGCCGTCGACATACCTCCCGGATGGCATTGATACCCGCGGCAATGACTTCACTTCCAACACCAGGATGAACAAACTCTCCCGCGAGTTTCTTGACGACGGGAGTCAGCACATCGGGTGGCGTAAGCTCGTGTACGCTTTGTGCGAGTGCGACGAGGATGGCGGGGACGCGCAGTTGATGATACGTGAGGTATTTGAGAACGAAGGTATAGAAAGGGAGAACGGAGAGCTTGTGATAGCCCGAGACACGGGAGAGGAGCTGCATGAGGAGGATCTTGTGGTCGAGCGAAAAGCGTTTATCGTACCGACTGAGGTTTTCGTACAGTTTCTCTACAAACGACTGAGGATCGTTGAGGAGTTGCAGTGCAGGGAAGTTGGGGGACGAGTCGGATGCCTTGTTTTTTTTCTGTGCACGACGAAAATTGTGGACAGATAGCGCGAGGTGTGCAGACAAACGCACCTTTTTGGCGGCATTTAGTTGCTTTTGAAGCTTTTTGTCGGCACTTCGAGTTTTCTTATTGATTTCGCGACGGTGATGGAGTGCTTTAATATCCACCTCCTGTGCTGATTGAGAAAGCCTACATTGTCATTCGCTTGTACACACCTGTTCTGATTCATCATCACTGTCCTCCTTTTCTTCATCGCTGCCGAGGAAAAAGTGAAGGGAGGCACTCTGTACTTTGAGGACGGGATGGAAGCACCCGAGGGCAACGATGGACACCGTCTTTGCGTCTGTCCATATGCCCTTTCTCCAGAGTTCCTTTGTCAAAATGATGGCCCACATGGCATCCTGACCAGAGGCTGTGGGTGTTGTGTTGGCGCGAAGTTTCCCCTTGTCGCCCTGAACGTCTGCGTCCATGCCACGCTCAACCATGGTAAACAACATGGCTTGTACGGCGCGGTTGAGTTTGTGGTTTTTGGTGCGGAGGTTGGCTGTGCGGATATCAGAGAGGATGGTCTTTCGGATAAAGGCTCGCGAGGACGAAGAAGTCGTTCGCGGAAGCAGAGGAAAGAGGGTCTTGAGGAGGCTGACGAGATGGTCAGGAATAAGTCGGCAGGGGACAAGGTGACACACTCGATGGACGTGATCGCATTTTTGTTGCGGAGAATGACGAGATTTTGCAAGAGACTTTTGCGAGTATCCGGGGCGAGTGCACCATAGTTTTCGAGGAGAAGCGTGGAGATATGAGACGGAAACTCGGCGGTCTCTTTTGGATAGCACACGGCAACCTACGATACATGGATCAGATGGCTGACCGGTAAGATAGAGATATGGAGACCTGTGAGATGAACGTGACAAGTTCTCTAAAGTGTGCTGCATTGTCATCCGGGTTGATAATGAAGAGTTGTCTGATGCTATTGTAATGATTGTACTGCTGCAAGAACTCTTCCTTGTACCCTATCGGATCGCGCTTGATCAGGTTTTGGAGCTGCGGCAGGTTGGCGGTGAGGAGGAGTCCCCGACCCATCTCGTTGCTTGTAAAAAGAAAGGTAGTCGATTGGCTTAGTCATCCATCCATATGTACCTACTATTACACCTTGTCCTTGTCCGTCGTCGTCCCATCCACTGGCTCACCTTCAGGCCAGGCGTCGACGGGATCGGCACCACGACCACCACGACCACCACGTCCCCGACCACGTCCCCGCCGTCCACCACGCCCACCCCCACGCACTGGTTTCACTTCGCCGTCGCCCTCATTCGCCTGTTTTGATTCACCGGTGGGCTTGCCCGAATCCCATTCACGGCTCTGCACCTTGTCCATCTTTCTCCGCGCGTTCTGCTCCCGCGTCCGATCGACGCCCTCCTGAACCTTGCGTGTCTTGGCCTGCTTGACACGCTCTGCCTCCTGCATCTGTTTGAACGCATCCTCGTCCGCCTTGACATCCTAGTATCTCTCAGTGGTGTTGTCAGAGGGGGCGGTTGTGTACCTACCAGACGTCGCTGCTTTATCTTTTCATTTTGTTCTTTGATGCGCTGCATGCGCTCGGCAAGCTCCTCTTCGGAGGGTTTCTCCTGTGCCCGGTCGTTAGCGTCAGTCGTGGACAGGATGAAGACCACCGACCCGCTGAGGACCGCCCGTCTTGACGCGCTCTGGATTGACATAGGGCTTCTTCTTCTCTGGCTTCGTGTCCTGCTCTGGGTTATCGGCAGGCTGTTCTGTCTCCTTGTCAAAGTCGAGCCCGAGCGAGTTGGAGTCTGCCATCAAGCGTACTTGTTCCCACGGACATTCCGACCCATAAGTACCCCCTTCCGGATCTCTTCTCTCCTCGCTCCCCATCGACCATGTCTCTCTCAAACAAGCTCTTCGTTGACGATCCTGATTTTGCCGATGCCATCTCCGGCAGTCGCGTCCTCATCCGCGTCGACTTCAACGTCCCCATGAAAGACGATCCTGCAAATGGGCGCGTCATCACGAACCCTGCCGTGCGTACCCGATCTACCTCACACATCCAATCTCTCACCAATCTACCCACAGCGCATCGTCGCAGCCATCCCCACTATCAACTTCGTCCTCGATAGGAGTACACCAATCTACCACATCATATCAATCCCCCCCACTGATACTCGCTTACAGAGCCCAAGGCCGTCGTGCTCATGTCCCACCTCGGTCGACCAGACGGTAAACGATCCGAAAAAGACTCCCTTAGACCTGTTGCAGACGTGCTCTCGCACAAGTTAAACAAGCCCGTCACCTTCCTGGACGATTGTGTCGGCTCCGATGTCGAAAATGCTGTCCAGAGTGCAGAAAATGGTGCAGTCATCCTCCTCGAGAACCTGCGCTTTCATGGCGCCGAAGAGGGTAAAGGCCCGGACAAGGTAAAGGTCCCAAAGGATGTTGTGGACACCTTCAAGAAGCAGCTCACCGCACTCGGCGATCTCTACGTCAACGATGCCTTTGGCACTGCACACCGTGCTCATGCGAGCATGGTTGGCATCGATCTCCCCAAAAAAGCGGCTGGTCTTCTCATGAAAAAAGAACTCGAGTACTTTGCAAAGGTCCTCGAGAGCCCCGATTGTCCTTTCCTTGCTATCCTCGGTGGTGCCAAAGTGTCGGATAAAATCAAACTTATTGAAAACATGCTTGACAAGGTCAATGCCCTCATCATCTGTGGCGGGATGGCTTTCACCTTTGCAAAGACGCTCAACAACGTCTCCGTGAGTAGACCCCACCATTCTCTAGTACCGTTCATCTCAGATCATCGGAAAAGATCGGAAACTCCCTTTTTGACAAGGACGGATCCGAAAAAGTTGCTGGTCTCATCGAAAAGGCAAGGTCCAATGACGTCAAGCTAGTTTTCCCAGTCGACTATATCACGGCCGATAAATTTGATAAAGATGCCAATGTCTGTATCACCTTGGGACGACATTCCGTCATTGACCGCCACTCTGTAGACCGGCAGTGCCACCCAGGAGGAGGGTATTCCCGAAAGCTGGATGGGTCTCGATGCAGGCCCGAAGAGCCGCGAACTTTTCCGCGAGACCGTCTTGTCCGCCAAGACGATCCTCTGGAACGGGTGCGTGTGGCAACCTAGGTCCTGAGACCTGTGAGCCGACGACCCTCTGCCGTAGACCCCCTGGTGTGTTTGAATTCCCAGCCTTTGCTCATGGATCGAAAGCACTGCTCGACGCGGCGATCGAGGCCAAGGAGCAGGGTTCCACGGTCATCATCGGCGGAGGAGACACTGCAACTGTGGCAGCACAGTACAACGCTGAGGACAAACTCAGCCACGTTAGCACGGGTGGTGGTGCAAGTCTCGAACTTCTTGAGGGCAAGGTGAGCGTGATTCGTGCCCGACATTGGGGTAATTCTGAGTATGTTTAGGCGCTGCCCGGCGTGGTATTCCTGAGCGAGAAGTCCAAGTGACGAGATAGAGGTGTGAGACTGTAACTGTAGACAACTTGGGGGCACTTGTATACGTACCTTGGCACCTCATTGATCCGCGAATGAATTATTCTGTTTTTATACAACTCAACTCGACACATGTCTGAACCTGGCCCGTCAAAGAGTACGTCTGGGTTTCTCACTTGGAGATGCGCGCACTGAATCTATCGTGATTCAGAACCTGCCAATAAGCGCAAGGTTGACGAACTCCAAGAAAGCGCAGATGCCACGGACGAGCCCACGGGAAGCACCCGCAAAGTCGCTAAAAGTGAGCGCACACAGGACGCGCTCTCACATTCTCATCGTGCTTGTCAGTCCACCCCTTTTTCACCAGACAGAACGCGTCTTCGGCCTTTCAATGGCTCAAACCCGCACTCGGTCCCAAACGTACTTGTCTGCATGGCGTCCATCTCGTCCCGCCGGCGCGTCCAAACATCGCTCTGTTTGACCTGGACGGGACCATCATTAAATGGAACCCCAAAAACCGCGGCAAGAACGCCGATCCGTTCAAGTGGGAGTGGTGGCGACAGTCCGTACCGGCAAAACTCAAGGCGCTGCATCAAGACGGGTGTGTACGATCGCGAGTCCGTCCGAGTCCGCATTGACACGATTTGCATCCCATTCAGACACGCGATCGTGTTAGTGTCGAACCAGGCGCTTAGGGCAACAGAACTAGAAAATTGGAAGAAAAAGATACCCCTCATTGCGAGTGCGGTGCGTGCGCCTCGTTTTGTCGCTCGTGGGATGCCCATCTGACGTTGACGATACGCGGCGAGTAGCTTCCAGATGTGCCGTTTCGCCTGTTTGCTGCGTGTGCACGGGACGGGTATAGAAAACCTATGCCGGGCATGTGGTACGAGCTCGAACGTATCCTCAAGGAGCAGCACGTCGATATCGGTATGTAGCATGGATGCCGTCTCTTCGACGTACGCCAGACATAGAAAGACGTGACTCTTTGATTTAGACAAGAACGCCACCTTTTTCGTCGGCGACGCGGCAGCGCGAGCAGATGATTTTGCCTCGACAGACCGAAAATGGGCGATGAATATTGGTATACCATTTCTTACTCCCGAGGTTAGTCCGTGCTTGCTCCGCCCTCTCCTCGGATATATCATCACGAACAGGAATATTTTCTCGGTCTCCCAAAGGCTCCCTACAAGCTGCCTGGATTTCACGTATCCAGTCTCCCGAAGCGTCAGCGATACGTTCTCTGTATCTCTACCAGTTTCTGACATGATTACTCACGCTCAGTCACGGATCCTCTCTGTCCACCGACGGCAGAAATTATTCCTGCATCGTCTAAACCGGAACTCGTCCTCTTTACTGGCTTTCCTTGTCTTGGAAAATCCTCCTTTTACCGCAAGCACTTTGCGCCTGCCGGATATGTGCATGTCAACCAGGATACTTTGGGAACGAGACCTAAATGCTTGAAAGCCGCGGAAGAAGCTCTCAAGACGGGCAAGAGCTGCGTCATAGGTATGCTTGTCACTCTCCCTGTCCACGCGGGTGTGAACGTCAGGCCAGACAACACCAATCGAGATGCCGCGACGAGAAAGTATTATGTGGACTTGTCCAAGAAAGTCTGTGTGCGTGTCCGATGCTTCCTGTTCGAAGGATCGCTCGACCTGGCATGGCACAACAACCTCTACCGCGCATATAACCAGCCACCGTCGGATGGAACACAAGTGAGAGCGCATCACGCGTATACGAGCTGGTTGTTGACCCTCCTGACTGACAGCCCAAGAGAGATCTCCTCCCTTACCTCGCCCTCGTCGGCTTCCGTGACAACTACGAAGAACCTCTGACGAGCGAGGGATTCTCGGAGGTGATCAAGGTGAACTGGGTCTTTGAGGGTGAAGAGGAAGCCAGTCGTAGATGGAACATGTGGTTGCAAATCGACGGCAAGTGAGGCCGTGCTGATCTATGGACAATACACTTGTCATATGCTACGGAGAGATCTACAAGACTAGTTTTCCTCTTGCTTGAGTCCGCTCAAGTTTTTTGTCGCTCTGCATAGCTGCCTGAGCCGACTATGGATGAAAGCAGACAAGTCACGTACTCTACGGGAACGCCGAGCACATCGATCGCGTCAATCCGCGTCTGGACATCATCGTCCCCGCTCTGATTCGACTCGACGAATATCTGCCCAGTCACACATTAGCACATCACACGGAAGAAGGCAAGAAAGGCAAGAAACACGCGCATGTAAACTATTCACGCTCGTGAATCGCACAAACTTGAGCGCGACCGGTCGTCCCTCTCGGCTGTCCTCTTCCCGAAGCGTGACAACCTGCGCGAACGACGCGTCGTCGGCGTCTTCCACATCGACAAAGCTGATCGCGGGCTTGTTGACGAGCAGTTTCAATGTCTTGGGTGCCGCTCGGTCGGGCGTAGCGATGGATCGAACGACGAGCGTGCGGATGCGCACGGCTTGGTTGAACTGCGGTATGGGTGGAATGACCGTCCGCGAACTCTGGCGAGAGAGTGGGGTTGGCTTACGTGGATGTTCAAGAGCAGTTGGGCGTCCGCGCTGCTCTCGAGGTAGATATTGGACGACGTGTTCAATTTCTTTCCCGCGAGGATTGACTTCAGGTCGTGTTCTCTCTCTTCATTGAGACAGTTTATCTGGGAAACGTCGAGGTGTTCCAGCAGCGATATCTATACAAACAGGGATCAGCGAGACAGGCGATGCTGCATGATGAGATGCCGAACATCGTCTTTAACCGCGGCCATGGTTGTAATGATTGACTTGGATAGTATAATAGGGGTGTTTGCCTAATACATGAATGGCATCGATAACAAGAATGCGCGCGAGATTAAAAGAAAAAAGGTCCGGCCCAAAGCATCAGAGGTATTAGGCTATCGATTCCAGCGTAAAGAGGAAGAAAAAAAAAAAACATCCGGCCCCTCTTACGCTACACGATCACGCACTCATCTTTGGCTTGCTGGCGCGTCGGTCGCCCGACATTAGATCGTTTGTTGCCTTGACGTTTCATCTCCGTCAGCCGATTCATCGCGCGCTTGTTACCTTGCGCTGCAACATTGTCGGTCACCCGGGATCACGCCTATCCGAGAGTGAAATGACTCACCTGCTGCTCGCATATACCACCGCTTCGCAAACTCGATATCCTGCTTGATTCCTATACCAACCTCAGCGTAGTAACCCACCGCATACTCGGCCTTGCTTAAACCTTTGTTTGCAGCCTTACGTGCCCATAGGTATGCCTCTGAGTCACTCTGCTTGAGGATGCCCTCACTGCCGGTTAGATACCAGCCACTCAATGCAAGCTCTGCCTCGGAATAACCCTTTTCTGCCGCTTTCGTGTACCATGCTATAGATCTTTTAGGGTCCACGGGGCACGTAAGAATGCCATACTCGTAGCACTGTCCAAGTTTAAATTGTGATTGCGTATAGCCAAGGTGCGCCGATTGGGTGTAGAGTTGCTTTGCATATGCAGGATCGTGGACGACAAACTGAGAATTGGGCATCTCGTGAAGCATAGCAAGTTCATGTAACGCATGTGGATTTTCCTCGTCGGCCTGTTCGGCGGCACGCTTGAGCCAATTGATGGCCTCGCGGGGGTTTTTCTGTTCGCCAAGTGAACCAAGCAAGAGGATCATACCGAGTTTATACATTGCAGCCGTATCTCCCAGCGAAGCCGCCTTGCGGTAGAATGCAGCAGCTCGGGAGGGGTCACGCCGGGTACCTGCTCCAATCTCGTTACAGACAGCGACACGATACGCGGCAGCTGGATGGTTCTGTTTCGCTGCCTGCAGATACAGATGATACGCTCGTTCGTGGTCCACTTGCAAGCCAAGCATTCCTGTGCCGTGACAATTAGCAAGGAAAAATTGAGCCTCGTCATATGGTTCATTTTGCGATGCAAGTCTCCGTATTGTCTTCAATGACTCTTGAATAAGCAGATCCCTATACTTCTTCACAGCCCGCTGGTCCCTCGCATCGGCCCCGATCTTCTTGGCAGCCTCGATGAGGTACTTGGCATATAAAAAGTGAGCTTCTGGATCTGGATCCGCTTTGATACGTTGACGGTACTGGTCAATGTACTCCTTAGTATAGGGAGGGGCAGTAAGATCAACAGCCTTGGTTTTACGAGTCGAGAGATTGACAGAAGCTGTGGTACCGGACCGCTGGAGAGAGGCACTCGGCGAGCGCATCTCGAATTCTGGATCATCGAATCCTTGGGGAAGAGTGGGTGCGGGGCCGTACTGTCCTGGACCCTGTGGTGCTGGCGTGCCAGGAGGCCCCTGGTGATAAACGCTCGTTGGTGGGAGATAGGGCATAGACTGGCTTGCTTGTAGAGCGGTTTGACCGTGCGGATTGGGAGGAAGATAGGTATTCATTGGTGGCTGTTGGGGAGGGGGACTCATACCGAGGACATTCGAGGCCGCTGCATATAGATAGCCATACTCGCCGGGTTGCGGTGGTCCAGGATGAGCATAGTTCTGTTGAGAGCCTTGCCATGCCGGTGGATATTGTCTTTGGGGATAGTATGGATGCGCAGCCGGGTTCCGGGAAAAGGGATTGGACAATTCAGAGGGGGAATAGGTACTGGCAGGAGACACTGCCGCATCATCATAACTGTAAGTGCTTCGGACATCTGCGTCTGCACCTGCTTGCGAGGGCTCCCCGAATTCAGTATAACCGGCATTGCTCCTGCTCGGGGAAAAGTCATCGGTTGTATTGGACCGGGGTTGGCTTTGGTGATACATGGCACCGCTTTCATCGACTGGGTAGTAAGGGTCCGCCTGCCTGTGATTTCGCAAGGGGAGAGTTGCACTATGGGCGGGGGGGAGGGTATTGGCGTGCCGAAGGTGATGTAACTCCCTTTGAGAAGAGGTCTGCATGGACATGGACGACGCGGCACGAGGGATGGGATCGTAATTGGACGACATGGCACTGTATCCGCGAGGAAGAGGATCATTTACGTGCATCGCGTTCATGCTATCGACAAGAGCTGATGCGTCACGATGGACGGTCGGCAGGACATTGTATTCGGATGAGTCGTCGTAGTCCGGGGGTGCTCTGGAAGGCAAGGATGGGACGGAGTGGTTTGCGTGACGCGTAAAAGTAGCCTCTGGGAAGAGATAGTCAGCAGGGCAGATCTAACGCAAATCTCGAGACATACGCGGGGAGAGGTAGTGATCATCCTGAGGACGATTACCGGGGACCCAGTTTGGAATATCGTTTGGACGGAACCCTCCATGGACGGAGTGGGCATCTATGCTGAGCTCGCTAGTAGAGGAAGGGCCCGAATTGTCAGCGTTGCTCTCCGGAAGATCATAAGCGAGACTGGACATGGTAGAAGGGGTTGACGGACCCGGGGATGTGTCGTACGAGCTTGGGGAAAACGAGCTGCGATGAGGTGAGGGTTAAGGAGAGGGAGGAGTACTTCAAGTCAAGGTGGAGACGAGAGCTACCCGCAGATTTCCCGCGGTTATATAAGTCATAGTCATTACATACAAACTACTACACGATCACCATTGCCTGCTCGTCCGCGTGTGGATGCGATGGATCCCCTTGATCCCCTTGATCCCCTTCCAATTTCATCTCCACGTCCTTCTCCGCCGCATTTGCATCCAAATTCCCTGACCACTCCCACTTCTCAAACAACCGCTCAATCCGCTGTCGTTCCAGCCTTCCATCATTCTTCCGAATCTTGATAGTAACCTCCCGCCTTCGTTCCACCGATACCGGCCGTTCCGCATCACCTCTTAGTGCGACATTATCCCACTTCCCCCATCGCTGTTGCCACCCCTCCTCCTCTGGGGACACTGCTTGCAAGGTTTGTGTTTCCACTTCCTTTGGCAGGTCTTCCACCACATCCCACTCCTTTTGCTGGAAATTTCTAAATTGCACTCGTCCCAATGAGGTACCCGTCTCCGTGCCCTGCATGTCCACAGGTGATCGTTTCCTCTTAACGCCGTTCACATTCGCGCTCCCATTCATCAACGCCTTCTTGATGGGTTTTCCATGTTCCTCGTCGTCACTTGTTGCCCCCGCTGCCAGTCTGACACGCCATCTGAGTTCTCTCGCGAGCGCCGGTGCGTCTTTGATTCTGTCTGTAGGAACATGTTCTCTTGCATCCCGTTTTGCTGCCTCACCTCCACGTTCCATGATTCGCACTTCCGAAACAAGGTACACGCAGAGGGCCTCCAGTGATTCCAAGACTCGCAGCGGGAACTCTTCCTTGCCCCTGAGGTCGCGCAGATATTTCTCAGCCACATACCAGCACAGCCTAAGTGACTAGTTAGTAGCCATGGTGATGAGGGTACAAAGAAATCTTCATACTTTGCAAAGTAGGGGAAACGGAACTTTTTGGGGACTCGTGTAACTTTCTCAATGTCGATTACTTTGAGCTCTGTTATCCATGTAAGGCTGTATGAAATTTAGAGATAAAGTCTCAGACACTTACGCGTACCAACGTTGTATGAATGCAAAAAGTTGCCACCAAATACAAGCGAATCCACGGGCGTGTGCTAAAAACGTGACAGCAATGCAAAGTGATGGAAATGACTAAACTCACGACAGCGTGTATCCATCCAGTGGGGATGATCATCGTATTACCAGCATGAAGGGTGACCTTGACAACTTCGTCGACCATATCACCTAGCCATATACTTGATTGCAGCTCCGTCCCGGACCATCGCGCATACGCCGCCAGGTTCGCGGGAGTTGGACGGATAAAGTAAAAGACCTTTGTGTGACAGATCAGGAAGACTACACAGGGAATTTAATGGAAACGCCTGCCTTGCATCCTCTGAGGATGTGATAATACACTGATGAACCAGCAAAGTCGATGTGCCAGTCCTACATAATACTCAGTATTACGTTCTGGAGACAAGTCACTAAAATGTACCGTCCAAGCCGACGCCACACCCATCAAGCAGTATAATTGAACCTTGGGATATGCATGTCCCTTGCCTCTTCGTGTACTTGGCCAGAATTTATCCACCCAATCTAATTCACGAACTAGTCGCGGTGGCAACACTTGATCTGCGAGCAGCGTTCCAGAAATTTCAAGTGATATCACGTTCCGTACTTTGTCTCTGGCTGAGGGTTCCTTGTTGTAATATTCCGCCCACTTGCCCAAGGTCCACCCCGGACAGTTTGACTGAGTTGCGACATCTGCAAAGCGTACGTCGGTGTTCAACATACGTCAAGCAAGTAATCGTACCTATGACTTCTACGAGGGTCTCATGCCCGACGACATCAGCCACGTCCGAGACTGTGAAATTGGCATCGGGCATTCGCATACCAAGTCCTTCAGGATCCTCGACCACAATGGGTTCTTTCATTGCATCGTCGTCGCTCTCGAGCCACTCAAGACCGACGTCCGACCCTTTCATGCGCCTAAAGTTATCGTCCTTGATTGGCTTCGACTGAATAACGCGTAACCATCTACTTGGGTCGGCCTCTACGCCCGCGTTCAGGTTTGCGTAATCGGGTTGAGCACGTTTGCGTGCTGATTTACGGGCGGGCGGCTTGAACGTGATGAAGCGAGAAGGTTTTTCTTGGACACATTGTTTGCAGTACCTATCGTGTGTGTCACACATACACATCATGACGGATGGTCTTTATGGCAGCTTTAGTATAGACTTGCCATTTGTCGATTGTGTCGACGTCTGCGCCATTCCCCGCGCACACCCAGTGGTACCAGCTCTTACAGGCGTCACATCTTATCCAACTCTCCTTGGAGACGGGAGTCTGTAAATCCACAGCAAGGTCCTTACACGCTGGACAGGTGTCTTCCTCCAACGCCATAGACTCAGGCTGTACAGGTACATCCTGCATTGGTTCCTGCGGTTCTTCCGGGGCTTGCTCTGGTGGACCCGGCTGCTCATCGTGAACCGGCACTGGTGTGAGTGATGAACGTGCGGACAACGGTGAGAGCGATTCTAGCTGGGGGCTCCGTTCGCGAGATTTTTGGGGATTGGACCGCGTCGTTCTTCGTTTACTGCGAGCCATGTTCGAGTTGGACGCCGGAAAGGACTAGCGTTGAAGATGTCTGATAACCTTGTCGCCGCAACCAACAGTTCTAGTCGCCATTATAGGTCATTATATAAACTTTCCTCTTTGGGCTTGTTGGTTCCACGAATGTTATTATCTTTATTACCTCCACGCTAGATTCGTCGCGGAAGGTCGACTGCCCCTCGACCTCGTCTTATCTGACGATTGCCACGGAACGCTCTGAGTAACGCCTTTCAATCTCCCACTGAATTCAACTAGGGTAGATCATCTTCCTTTCCACAGCAGACATAATTATTCTCACCCCAAAGACGAATTTTTCTTTGATGCTAAAACCCCTTTGGTGAACGAACTGCCTGGACGCGACTCGCTGTCACAAAGCATAGTTCTGTCCTATGTTTAAAACAGTCAAGACCGCTTGCAGATAGGACTGCTTCCGAGAGCTTATGGGGATTCCAACCCGAGTGATCAACTCACCTACGATCACCGTTGCGACTGACCAGAGCCCCCAAGTAATCACATTATTGCAAGATACTGATGCATAGGCCGCCGCATCCCACAATACACAATCATATCTGCACTGGACGGTGCCTGTGAACAGGTACATTAGTGCCGTCATATTCGCTAGCACAGAGGCGGAAACGCCGAATCGTTCTTGGAACGTTCACTCCGATCACAAGATGTGCCACCAAGCTATACGCTATAAATCCAGCTACTCAGATCGCACGCACACGACTTACCCCATGATACGAACCGAGGGCACCGCGCTTAGTCTTTGTACGCACTGGCACTTGCCGCTGTAAGTTCACACAGATCGCATAGCGTTTTGAACTTTCTGCATCGATATCCTGGTTCCTGGCCTAGTGCATATTACTACTTATTATTACAGTGAACCCCTTGGGCCTCGGAGACTCGACCCGGTAGGCCATTCGCATCTGTCTTGCCTGTTCGCTACCTCTTTCTCAGTACTTGCTGAACCATATTAACAGAGAACCGAATGGAATACATGGTCATGAAGACGGTGTTTGATGTGAATGGAAACCTGCATGTTATTTTTTTTCGAGCCTCTCAAACATGACATTGGATGACAAGTTGACCGGAATGACAGGGACATCGACAGCGCTTTTTTTTTAGATCTAGCGATGGGAATTTCGTCGATCCAGCGATGTAGTAGTATGTGAAAGGATATATTTCTTCCTCGGAGCTCGCAAATCCATGCGGCTAGTATATGTCCTCATTGATGAGTCGATGGGACGCGCTTGGCTCACGAACGCGCAGCATTCAATGACGACAGGCAAGGAACATCATTCAGTAATAATAGAAAAAAAAACTTCTTTTCTTTTTATGTCTGGCCACATCGCGTACCTCCGCGAAACGTGGGACACATTTACAATCCCAGGGTCGACACATCCCTACTCCAAGACTATGAACGGCAAGCCAGAATTGGAAACAAAGGGGCCGGACCTTTGTCTTACCGGTCGACACCCCTCATACACGCTCTCGGCATATATACGAGGCTTTTGAGTGGTGAGTGAACGATCAAGCGCCCAATAATTTGTCTGTCTCGGCATCGGACGGCAGAGAACAACTGCCAGTGGCGTATGATGGACGTCTTCGCGAATGATTCTTTGGATCACTCCATGTTCATGTTTTGACCGCGTTGATTAAATGCTCCCATCACCTTCAGGCTCTACATGGTTAAACCTTACTTTTGACACCACGGAATTACGAATCTGGGCCTGCGGCATATCATTTTTCCATGAAGGGTCTACCGTGATACGTGGCCCCACTGCCGTCAGAATAATATCATGGTCCGAAATGTTAGAATTACGGGGTTGGTGCACGGCGAGCCGCTTCTGGAATTCGAATCCGGCAAAAGTATTTCAACAGCTCACGTACATTCATTCTTTTGTTTCCTTGATCACATGGAATGTACATGCACTTCTGACATTTTGACAGACATTTCTAAGTACATGGAGGGTATCTTTAATCTAGGGATAATGATAATACACTTAATTCCACAATGCCAGGGTCCCATGTCATTTGTGTTCCACCACGCTGGTAGAGAAGAGCAAACATAGCAGTAGAATCGAGCAAAATCAATTGTAAGTATGTCCCATGACAATATCGCTCGTTAGCATGGCACACGGATCAAGATAGTTGTTGCCGAATGGTGTCCACCGAGCCCGAACTACAGGACCCGCTGAACTCTGGGGTTCAGGTGTATGCTCTGCAGTAAATGGGTACTGATCAACGTCATTGTCGTCCCCGAACATAAGATTTTTGCGCTTCATGACATCGGGTATTGATCCTATGGCAGGATGGTGAGGCGAAGAGAGTGGTGAGATGCTGCCATGCGTTATCACCGTTCCCGCCATAGAAGCCGCAGTGGATGGCGGAGTGTATGCTTCCCAACTCCCACTGCCGTCATCAGTTAATACGGTGTCCGGACCACTGTCGTAATGCGGAAACGAGACGGACAACGGTGGTAGATGGGGACGTGCTTGCCCAGCCGCAGAAATCAAGGAGAGTGTTCGAGGTTTGATGTCGGAAGTAGTTGAGTAAGGCAGAGCGACATTATCATTCAAGCAGGGCGAGTGACCTGGGCTCTGTTTGGCGGGAAAGCACGTCGGAGACCGTCGGACCTGCTGCTGGTGACGACTGATGTCGCGCTCCGTTCGGGCTTCCCATTCAGCCTTGAGGGTTTTTTCTTGCTCGGGGCTGCAAGCGTACACCGAGCGGATCTCGCCTAGCGCTTGAAGACAAGCCATCACACCCTCTTCCCAATCCGCGTCGCCTCCTGTCATGTCCCTCTCTGTATCAAGCTTGTCGCTTTGCGCGAGAAGCATTCCAGCGAAGAAACATCCGTCGTGGATTAAACCAGCGTCGTATGCAAAGAAATTTGATGGCACCTTCAGGTGGCGTTGAAGGATCTCCATGACCCGAGGAATATACTTCTGGCATCGTCGCACGGCACAGAGACGGAGACTGGCGGTGACTGCATGGACGGCGGGAACTGCATGCTTACTTCCAGCCGGTGCGGAGAGTGCTTCACGGACAACGTTGAAACAGCTAAAGATGAAGAGTTGCCAACCACTGACGAAACGTTCGACGTCTTCGCCTCGGATGAAGTCACCCCCAGCGACACTAACACCAGGAGGATTGCGGCGGAACGATTCAAAATTTTCCCAACAACGTTCCAGATTGTCCCAGATCTCTAATACCGCGTTCCTGTCTGTTGCGATGCCTGCTTCAGTCCGCCGACGTGCACGAGGACCCGTCAGGGTAGAATGAATGGCACGACAAGCTTGAGACACGGCCAACGCCAACGAAAAGTACTGCGCTGTTACCATGTAGGCCAAGGCAGCTCGTGGGTGACTGGGTCCTAGGTTGGTGTAGAAAGGGAATGTTGAAGCAACAGGTGACCCTGCTGGTGGGGAGGGCGACGAATCCACGGAGGAGGGGTGGCTGTGAGTAGCTGATGTACCATACTGAGGAGGAAGGGTGCTCTGGAATGAAATAAGATCATCATTATCCCTAGAATAACTTGTTTAGAGATCTACCGCAGGAAAGTTATCGACGACATACAGTAAAAGGCGTCCACCATCCAGCCCCGTAGTAATACCTTCATGGACATGGGCATACCAGAATATCCGGGTGCGTATAAGTGCGTCACAGTAGGGTCCTAGGCCACTATTGACGGGAGGAGCGTCATCACGATTGCAGAGAGAGTAAACTTGAGATAAAGTCGCCTCATAAGTAGACTGCCGAAGAGTTAATACGTCATCAACGGAGCAACACGAAGGTACATACCAGGCGTTCTATGGGACTCAGGATACCTGTTTAACATGATGAACAACGAATGACCATGCAATACCGCAAGACTAACCGTGAGTGAGGGGGTGTAAAAGCAGCAGGACTCGTACACCGTCCCACGATGGTCGGCGCAACAGACCATGAAGGTCCACAAGCGAGAGTATTTCCTTGGTCATGGCCTGGGTCCGGTACATCCTCACATGTTGGTTTGGATTTGGAACGTTATCTCCGCCATCAAGAGTAAAGTGAGGGCTAGTATGATCCAGTGCACCTTCATTATCTTCCCCATTGCCGTATTCGTCTATGCCAAACGATGCGGCCCAGGTAGCAAGAAGCATCGCGAGCATTTTGCCCTCGATGTTAAGAGGTACGGATCCATCCAGATGAGCAACATATCTAGACGCAAATTCACCCGGCTCGATAACGGGGCCTGCAATGAACAGCGGATCAGTTGGCGGAATTTACCGTAAAGATATAATACCAACGCTGGATGCAAAATCTCCGGAAGAAAGAAGATGTCAAAAACGCGAGTTGCAGCTGCGGAATTTCACTCTGTTCTGTAGTTGTGCTTGTCGCAAAAAGGGTAATTGATGTGGGGTCTTGTGGGACCGAGGGCATGGCAGAGATATCGTCTGTGACTTTTCCGTACACAGCCCTGCGAGATCGTTCATCTGGGGTAACGTAATGATATTTAAACAGGAGCATACTCGACTTGCTGAAGTCGTCTCCCTCGTCGAAGCAGCTTGACAGCTTTAAGCTCTGCAAATTCGTCTCTGATAACGGTAAGGATGGTTATGAAGGTAACAATGCGGAAAGCGTACACGCATTTGATATTACGTTCTCTACAGTTTGAGCATGAGGGTTGCTGCCCGCCATTGGGCGTTGTCGAAGGGGAAAAATCCTTGAGATCGCAGCGAACCCTGAGCGTTTACTTGAGTATCCATTCAATGGAGGGTGAAGTTCTCGAACCTTCTCATGCGACATGCGCCGCACGCAGAGAACTGTTGTCTAGAAGACTTGGGCTGACCCGAGGGACGCCGAAGATAAGGAGCGCCGGTGGACGATGTACCACGGGGCACAGAAGAGGAGGCTCGGCGCGACATGGAGGGGAAGGTGGATGGCAGTGATAGACAAGGTGCGTCTGATGAGATGGACGCCAACAGATAACATGACGGACAGGTCACCCTTTAAAGGGGTGCGGTTTTGAGTACGTGACTACATGATGAATCGTTGACGTTGGTCTCCGGAAATTCGACGCATTTTGCATTGCCCAAATGAAGAAGGTCATGTCTCAATCGAGCATAGCTAAAAAGACACGAGAAAAACGGATGTCGTAAGTCGAAGTCCACCCGTCCACGCAATTTGGGGTCAGGCCACGATCCCCATCTGGAACTCATCCTAGCCCAAATTGAACTTTTTTTTTTGTGTGCACTTCATGTCAGACAGCCCGTAAAGATGGTCTCTTTAAGACGTACCTTCAAGTTGTGATGATTCGATCCCGGCGATCAGGCTGTCCAACCCGTCGTGGCCGCGCACAGTGCTGACCGTCATCTAATTGCCAACAGGTTCATGTTGTACCTGGTAGGCACTGATCACCCCACGGCGAGCCACCTCCATTGTTGGCTGTTCCCTGTCAATGGGAAAGATGGTAGCCGTCATCCGGTAAGGCCTCCTTCCAGCTCCGGCAAGCTGGTGGGCCGCTGCGAGCAGGTTTGAACCCACGAAGCATTACGGTTCTCATGGCATCATGTCACGCAATTGCCGTATGCAGCGGGTTCAACCTGATTGGGCATCCGGGAATGCCATCATCCCTGCCGTTAACTACGCTCAACCATTGGAACCAACTTGAGTGCTTGACTCATGGTCGCTTAGATTGTGCAGATCTGTCGATTACATCTTCCGATGAGCACGTTGCAGGGCTTTACTTGAGTGTCACTGTACAGGCCAGGTTCGCAAAGAAATTCTAGTTTATGTATCAGAGATGTAATTCAGTGTCTGAACTTTTCTTCTTCCAGAGAGCCATCTATTCCCGGGTACCGTGAGGGGAATATCCACTTGGAATAAAGATATCTCATACTTCTCGCAGCCGAAGCAATATACCTGTCAACTCGGAGGGTTCGTCGAGATTTATGGGCATTTTTTCGGCGCAATATGTTCCCCGGGATCTGCCGTGGGTGTATGGCATTATGAAAAAGTACTTGTTGGCGGACTTACACCACCTTTCCTCAAGATGAGCCCCAGTACCACTGCAAGACCATTGACCCCACCGCGCCATCGTAGAGTGCTCAGCATTACCTCCCGCTCTACTGTGCTCCTGGGCGGAAGTCATTATAATGAGACAAGGGAAGGAGTGGGGCGTAGGATCTAACAGATCTGATATGGATGCTTCCGTGCGTTACGTTATCTCCGAGCACAGGTTTGGCCAAGTATGAAGGACCGGTGTGACACGTTATGACGCGGTCACATTGTCACGCAATCTCCCCCAAACTGGAACACGGTCCGGTATACCGAAGTCACCGCACGGATACGAGCCCAAACTATTCTGAGACACTGGTGCCCGTACATGTACATAGCGCTCCGAATCCCCCGGCCTTTGCAATGGCCTTCCTCAACTCGCTGGCTGTTCGTTGTGCGGAATTGAGCCGACGGTCACGAGCCATTTTATCCAGATCCTCGCCATGTTTTTTAATTAGGCGCTCTAGATACAGTCGTTCCCCCAAAGATATATGTCGCTCGTGTGCAGTTCCACGGGTCGCAAGGTTTTCCAGATCTACAGGGTCGATGTTGAGCGAAGCGATAATTTTTCCGGGCGGCAACCAGTAATTACGAGTCCGTGAAGTCAGCCTCTCAGCGACCCACGACCCGTAGAGCCAAGCCCGACGCAGATCACAAACTAACCTTGGACAATAGTGCCGTTCATGCCACTCGAAGTTTGCCATGTCGCCGGACGATCCTGAGCCCATATCTGCAATTCCGATTCCGTCATTTTTACTGGAGCCTCGATCACGAGGTTTTGATTGGATTCCATTTCGTCGCTCGGTAGTTCCACGCTAACGACATTACCGGACAAGTCTCGAATTATTCGTCCAAAGCCCTTTGGGAGCGCGGAAGTGACCGATGATTCTCCAGAAATAGAGGGTGCCTCATTATTCGTCGAGGTCGGATGAGGATGATTTGTATTGATCCGATCAGCGACACGACTCGCATTGACCTCGGAGCCACCTGATGAAATGGGGCTAAGGTTTTGAGCAAGTCCCAAGGCCGAGTAACTACGGAAAAGAGTTTTGGTTAGTCTTTCTACTGTACTCCTATGGCATAAAAGCACAAAGTTCACTTTTGGCGGAGAGTTTTAGATGGATCCCAAGCGTCTTGCAGAGCTTTCGGTCCGCGAATTGCTACGTACGGTTAGGCGCTCAGTTTTCACGGGTGGTACTGCTAAGATGCCTACCTGGCATTTTTTTCAGGAGCCTCCTCGCTCTTTTTGAGTGCGAAATGGCCTTATGAGTGGATGATTTGGCCTTGCGACGTTGACGTGGGTTGGCCATCTTCTGTGGCTAGTACTGATCAGTACAGTGGTTTGAACAAGAAGAGCTTCGCCGATACTTGATTTTCAAGCTCCGCGGTAAGGATATGATCATCAAGTCGATGTACAGCTCCGGCGCTTTCACAATACTTACTCGAACTTGCGTACCTTCGCCGTCGTCTGTCTTGATCCAGCCGATAATTTATTATCGGCAACCAACTCATCCCTGTACCATGAGAAAACGAACATCCGGGCATACGGGAATACGTGGTGCTGTGCTCCGATGAATCATTGTACTTGTTCCACACGCTCCAGTACTCAGAATCACGTATAGCCATGTGTCTTCCTAACGTCAAGGCTGTCATGTTTGGTGTGAGTGCTACCGCTCTGTATGTTCGACTCTTCTCATTGACCTCGCATCAGATTGGCAGGCATTGCTCTAAGGAGTCTCCTCACCGCGATCGCGGACTACCAGACAGAAAAGGGTCGCCACCCTACCACCTGAGTGTTCGTGTGTGTACGGTCAAGTTCCCGAACACAGCAAGATTTTATTTCAGTATATCTCGCTGCTCGACTGGCCCTTGGCAGAAGTTTGCACAAGAGTTACCATTGCTCGATCTCTGTGCCGGATTTGAGCAAGATCTATCAGACGCCACAAACGGGAAAATACGGTATACAGTGTGCTGCAAACGGAAACAAATAGGTGTGCGTGTGCGATTTCAAGAGTCAAGGACTTCTGTTACCTCAAATGATCTTTAAGCTCCCCGAACGAATCTACATTGATGGCCGTAATGTGAGCTCTGATTCATAAGAAGCCCGGCTGCTTTGCTCGAATTGAGGTATATTAGCTTTTTGGACGTATGATGCGATCAACAATGGCTTACGATGCTCATGTGCTCACTGCCATCACGTACCTCCGAGGTCACTCCACACGGTCCTTCGCTCAGCGCTCAGTAACTTGTGGGTACGGAAAACCATAACGCTGACAAATCACTTTAGTGGGTATCATGAGATGGGCGCATTATCGTCACCCAAAATTCCCGAGACCGAATTGCACTAGGCAGCCTGGGATTGTAAACCAATTCCATACCGGGCCATCTACGCGAATTGCTCAACAAATTCTATGGTTCTAGTTGGGTGAACTCCATCAGTCGGCCTCCCAGTCTGTGAATAATTCATCATAAGTTGTAGGAAGCCAGATCCGCGGGTTTTATCTTCATACGTGTAAGCAGAATAGTGTCAATCTCAATGATGTTATCTTGGACAATATTGGAACGTGGGTTCCCATCCAAGTCACTGTCAGTGTCCCCTTGTTATACTCTACACCCAGGAGCCTCAAGACAGCAAACCCGGGGTGATAACGATGAGAATAGCCCCCCAGAAATATCCGGATGGTAACGTGAGCATTTGACATTCCTCTTGGTGGCGCACCGCAGGTTGTCAAACAGCTGGGAGAATATATATTGATCTATGTGTGGATACCACAGAAGGCTACCCGGAGAGAGTAAAGCTATGGCGAATGCCTATAATTTAATCAATTGTTTCCCGTTTCTCTGACTATGCCGGCAGCAGTGATGTGGTATGAGCGGATTTAGAGCTCAGTGGAAAATCAAAATGGCTTGTCCGAGGCGGGGGTTCTGTCTTCGTAATAGCTGCCAAGCTGATTATGGCGTTTGAACTAGTTCCGAATGCGACTGAAAACAAAATAGAGCTCACCAGTGGAGCTTTTACAAGAAGGCCATTTTTGACAACCGGTGTCACGGATAATAGCTGCGAAAAAAAGGAATTCCTCAAGCTCAGAAACTGAGTCAGACATAACACCAACACGCACAAACAACGCTGCAGTCCCAACACCCATACCCCATAGACCTAGGCTGGGAGACCAGCGTTTTAACCACTATTGGTGAAGTCAGTGCCCGTGATATACGAGAAAAAACTTGAGATCATACAGTGGTACCCAGAGTGTATGACGAGGCGGACTGGAAGGTAAGGCGAGACATGTGTTGGATGGTGAGAGCTGGAGAACAGAGTTGTTTACCAGGTTGCGATCTTTTCGGCCATTAGCGGGAATGAAATTTGCACGTGACCTTTGGAGTCGATTGTCAAAGTGCGGGAAGAACCCAAGCGCTCTCTTGCGTAAACCATCTACATCTTGAGGCGCTCCGCGTCGCTTCCTTCGATGTTTCCAGTGGAAGTAAATGTCATATTGATAAGTTTCATCCGGGATAACCAAAGAAAAATAGCTTTTGGTCTAGATCCGGCGCGTAAGGGGTAAACGGAAGCGAACTTTCGGTGCCACCATCACTTCGTGCAAGGTGTTTCCTGAACCATTCCATTACTGGCTAGCATCACAGGGAAATGCTCCTATCATAACGCTATGTCTATCGATGCAACGCACTTGATTAGCTCCACTAGTTATTGAGTAGATAGGAGAAAGATCGGCCAATAGCTTATAAGTCGCACAGACAGAATGACCTGCACAAAAGCTCGAAAAGCATAGAAAACTGTGAGAGCAAGAAGAGGAGATGGCGGCACGGGGAACTCACAAAGTTCGCCTATGAAAGTTATCGAAAAGTCGGTGAGGGAATGTGGCAACCTCAAAATGGTCAAGCCTAAGGCTCTGTTGATCGGGAACTGGTCGACCATACAGATGCGGATGGTGTCAAATCAGTGTATGTCATCCATAAGATGAGCGGTATCTCATTGCTGCTGCAGAAGAGAACT
>JBBPJU010000131.1:0-38669 GCA_038088875.1 Austroboletus festivus | reverse complement strand
AGTGAGGAATGCAGCAAGACTTACCCAAACCATCCTGGACTTCTATCAGTCTCCTGTCTACTGTTGAGTGACAGCTTGAACTTGGTGAAATCTTTGTGTCTTGGATCTATACCCATAGATCACGTCACACCAGGCTGGTGAGAACTGGACATGAGGATGTTGCCAATGTGTAGAAGGGCATCAGATAAATTGGATCAGGTTGAATCGGGAGTTAATTGGAGTTAGGTGGAGGCTAAGCAGAGTGTGGGAATGTTCATTTGGCTATGCTCAGATGCATTCAGAATGAAGTGAAAAAGCTGGATGTGGCAGAGGTTATCAGAGGGAGCAACCAGGGCTCATAACCTGTCAGAATGTGCTAGGCTAGCAAGGAAGTCTCAGCTAAAGTCTAGTGAGACTGATATTCAACTGTACCTAGCAAGAATTTCTACAAGTACATTAGCTAGGTAGATAACTATATAGGAAGAGCCCTTACCTCAGCTGAAGTCTAATGAGACTGATATTCAACTAAGGAAGGGCTGAAAGTGAAAAGTAAGCATAAATAAAGGGCGGAGATGTGGGTGCATATCCCAAATGAACTCTGCCAGGTGAATGACATAAAAGAGATAAAGAAATGGCAAAGTCCGGTGAAGTCTGGATAATGTCTGATCAAAGAAGGATAAGTAAGAGTATGTACTAAGGCACATACACAGGAGGTGCTGGAGATGAGCCGGAGGATGCTGGAAATGAGCCTGTATGTAGTGGGGTTCAGTAGAATGTGATAGTAAGATGGGGATACAACAATGTCCTCATCAGACCAGAGGACAGATGAAAAGCAGCATTTATCACCCCTTTTGGATTATTTGAACCTATAGTAATGTTCTTCAGATTATGCAACTCCTCTGCCACCTTTCAAGCTCTAATGGATAACATCTTTGCCAATTACATCGCCCAAGGATGGCTAATCATATATATGGATGATCTATTAATCCATTCCCTATCCCAGGAGCAACAAGACAAAAGAACCCAGAAAGTCCTATAATGCATGATGGAACATGAACTCTACCTAAAACTAGAAAAGTGTACCTTTGACACCTTAAAAGTGGATTATCTAGGAATGAGCCTGTCAAAAGATGAGCTATTCATGGACCCCACTAAACTAAAAGCCATAGAAGGATGGTTTCCCCCCACTATGGTAAAAGAAACCAGATCCTTTCTAGGATTCTGTAACTTCTATTGAAAGTTTATTCCTGGTTTCTCCAATATTTGTAAACCCCTTGTAAACCTCACCATGAAGAACCAACCCTGGCAATGAACTCAGAAAGAGAATGATGCATTCTTGACTCTAAAGAAACACTTCCTCAGCTGCCTAGTATTATCCATCCCTGATCCAAAAAAACTCTTCTATATAATGACTGATGCTTCCCTAGGAGCCACTGGAGATGTTCTTATGCAGAAAGACAGAAATGGTGACCTTCACCCATGTGCCTACAGATCCTCCACCCTATCCCCCACAGAACAAAATTATGACATCTATGACAAAGAACTCCTAGAAGTCATTTACACATTGGAAGATTGGAGACACTATCTGAGAGGAACAGAAAACCAAGTAATGATCCTAATGGATTATAAAAATCTATTATATTTTAAAGAACCAAGAAAACTCACCAGATGACATGCTAGATGGCAATTATTCCTTCAGGACTATGACCTTACCTTCCACCACATGCCTGGGAAAAATCTGTCCCCCACAGACACCCTTTCCCACAAAGATCTACCCTCCACCACAACTGATAACACAGATCTACTCCTATTACCTGATGATCTTTTCATCAGAAAAATCAATCTAGCACTTCAAGAAAAAATTACCACCTCTACCCCATCTAACCCACTCATCCTGAAAGCACTTCAGCACTTAGAAGATGGTGTGACAGCTCCTCTCCCCTGTTCTTCTCCAAAAGATTGGATATATAATGATAGAAAATTATACTATCAGAAAAGGCTCTATATCCCTGTCACCCCCTAGTACATTCCCTCCACCATTCTATTACTGGTGGCCACAGCAGTCAATATAAAACAATCCAAACCCTCTCTAAAGATTATTGGTGGCCCAGAATGTCCTCTTTTGTACAACACTTCATTGCTGGATGCCCTACTTGCCAAGTCAACAAAGTACTTACTCACCTTGTCACACTGCCACTATCCCCCATTCCCACCACTGCTGACTGCCCATTTGTTAAAAGTCATCCTGATGTACTTTGATATAACTCCAGAACACCAGAGTTGGGTTTGGCCTAATGGGACTTGGCTTCACCTTATGTGGTGTGCCCTTACACAGAGTCCGGTTGTCCTGAATTTCGGAGGGATCAGATATGGCCAGAGGGTCAGAGTTGGTCAGAGGGTCAGAGTAGAGTCATCAAAACTCAAAGCAAATGGGTGATGAACAAGATGAATGTTGTCAAGTTCAGTTGGGAAGAGAACAAGAGGTGAGAATGTCAACTTATGTCAATATTCAAACTAAGGAATATACAGATCGAAGTAGGGAGTTTATATACTGGGAGGAAATAGATGACTAAGTGGAGATCAGAGTTGGGGAGAAAGGATCATGTGATGAAACATATGTCAATCAAGAAAATAGTGAAACATATCAAAGTAAAACATAACCAGGAAATGAAACCTATCGACAAGGTGAAACTTATCATCATGGTGAAGATATCTGAAATAGCTCAAGATCATGTATAAGATACAGAAAAGGGAAACACATCAGAGGAACAAGAGTTGATATGGAGTAATGGAGCAAGATAATATAATAGAGTAGTGAATGGAACAAGATAGAATAAGAAGAACGGACTGGAGTGAAACTGGAGGACTGGAGTAAAACTCAGTATATGACACCATTTTAACACATATCCATGAACCTGATTACTGACCTACCTCTTAGCAATGGATCAGATAGTGTTTTGGTTGTGGTTGACCATGGTCTTACTCAGGGGGTAATTTTCATCCCAACTAACAAAACAGTGTTCGCAGAAGGAGTAGCTTCCCTCTTCCTCCATCACATATTCAAAAGATTCGGCTTACATGACAAATGTATCTCTGACTGTGGACCTCAATTCATGTCTGCATTTGCTAGAGAACTTACATGCCTACTGGAATATGATGTAGCACTCTCCACTGCCTCCCATCCTCAAATTGATAGAGAAACTGAATGGGTAAATCAGGAACTAGAAAATTACTTATGGATATTCTGCTCCAATCTACCTAACAAATGAATGGATCTTCTCCCTATTGCCAAATTCTGCCATAACACCACCACCCACTCCACCACCAAACAGACCCCATTATCCATCATGATGGGATACAAACCATGCTCCTACACCCCCTTTGGAAAAACCTTCCTCCCTGCAGCAGAAAACCACTTGAAAACTTTAGAAAATGCCAGAGAAGAAGCCAAAGCCACCCTTATCTTATCTCAACAAAACATGATGAAGAAAACCCAATCAAACTTTAAACTGTGGAAAATAGGAGACAAAGTTTGGTTATCAAACAAGAATTTAAAAATCCTGTATATCTTCCGAAAGCTCACTCCCAGAAGAGAAGGACTCTTTGAAATCACAAAAGTTCTCTCTCCACTTACGTACCAGCTGAAGTTACCAACAACCTGGAAGATTTATAATGTATTCCATACCTCCCTTCTCTCCCCATTTAACCAAACAGAGGAGTATAGAACTCCATTTATCAAACCTCCCCCAATGGAGATAGATAACAAAGAAGAGTATGAGATTGATCAGATTGTAGAACATAGGGGACCTCCTGCCTGACAATAGTACTTAGTCCACTGAAAGGGATATCCCTCTTTGAAAAATACTTGGGAAAAAGAAAACAATTTCACTCATGCAGATGAAGTATTAAAAGACTATAAAGCCCTCCATTCCCTTTGACAATGCATCACAAACAACCCACCATTTACACCTCTTTCTTTCACTTCACCCTGTTACGCTTGTTCCTGATAGGTCCAAGCGTAGCCCTTAGAGTCAAGGGTTCAGGAGTATCATCTAGTAAATACTCATAGAGATCAAGGGAGTAGTGTCCACTCAAAGTAGGATGAAGACTGTGGTTAGGGAGACTGAGTGGAAGAAAACACTCAGGAGTCTGACAAGGGGACAAGCACAAGAGATGTGATTGTAAGGGAGAACTAGACTAGAGTACAGGGCAGTGTCTAGATGGTCTTATATAGTGTGGAAGAAAGAGAGGCAGTGTGGGAATGCTGCCTTGAATGGAAATGAGGCTGTCCATAGATGAGTCATATAGAATGCGATGGAGCATCAAAGAATAATCGATGAGTCAGAAGATAAGAAAATGACTTATGATTGACAAATAACTGCTGAGTAATTGGGCCGATTATGAAGTATGAATGAATAAGCAAGAATAAGAGAATATAACTCAGCCTGAATGCGAATTGGACTTATCCATATAGGATTATCCAAGTGAAAGTGAAAGGCTAGAGTCAAGTACATGGTGAAGGTTAACAAAGATGCAAGAAAAGACAGAACAGAGGAAGAAATTGTAACACACCCTAAAACCACTTCATCAGAAAAATTCCAAAAGCATTCGCAAATTCTCTCACATTTCTATCTTTATACCCAGTTGATGAGCACACTTCAATCAAGTCCATATTGAAGAACACTCTTTCTTTTGTAAAGTCCCTTATTGTCCCTATCACACCTTTCCCTGGTGATGTTCATGGTGGCATACTCCAACCAAACCCACATTGACCCCTTGTGCACTAGCTGACCTTACCTCTATAATTCTGTCATCCCCACTATCTTTCCTGTTAATATAAACATTTATCTTGCTTTTGTTTCAGACATTTATATCATAGATACTTTACCAATCTCTAAATGACAATGACTCTATGCCCTCTTTCTTGACACCCCTACCACCCTCGGACACCTTCTCAACCACCATGATCATCTATGGTTCCCTTCCCCCCTCCTCATAACCATCTTCTCCTACAGGAGCCTCACAGTGGTCAGAAATGTGGCAGCCATATTGCCCAACTTTCCCAACAACACTACCAATGCCCTTGAAGAGTCCATTGAGCATGTCCTGGACACCCTCTACCACCTTAATTTCAACAGAACCATTGGGTCACTACCTGCCATCCCCCTGCTCAACTTTGTTGAACAAGTGTTCCAGGAACAATCCCAGTTTATTTGACTCTGAGGATATTGCTCAGGAAGATATTATCAAAGTATCATCCAAGCTAGCACTGGAAATTTTGCTAATGCGATTATCATGGCTAACCAGGTCCCCCCACTCCTGTGCCATGGCCCTAGTGGAAGGAATCCTCATTCCACCTCACCACATTCCATCTCATCTGCAGAATTGTCTGACAAAGGACAAGGAACTCTCCCCATTCCCCTACCTCTCCAGGACCATATCTTCAATCCTCCCATCCCAGCTCGACAGCTGGCATCTACAATCCCTTATCCAGCACTTCACTGCTGATGATGCAAGGGAACAGACCACACTATCACTGCCTGTCACAACTATAGTTGCCCCTACTGCTGTCTCACTGCCCCTGGACATGGTCCCCACTGCTGCCCAGAATGACCCCACTCCCCTGGGTCAGAGAATGAGGATGGATCTATGGCATGAATCAGGGTTTCAGCCATATGACAGAGGTAATGTTACAATCTCTGATTGAGACTACCTTGGTCACAGAAAGGATTGTTTCTGTACTATGTGCTGGTTTTGGATGGGGAACAGATATGATGTCAATGTGCTCAACCCTCCTCCTGAGGAAGAGCCTGCCTGGCCAGTTGCTGATGAGTGGATGGAGTAGTGGGCTGAAAGTTGTTCAGACAAACCCTTTATTTTCCCTTTGATACCCAAAAGCTGAGTTCTCATTTCCACCTCAGTATTGGGGACACTTTAGGTCATTGATCATCTTCAAATCTTCCATCAACAACCTCTCCATTGATTGTACCAATACTTTGGCTCTTCTCATGGAGGCCTCATTGTCTTATCTTTCATTCCCCTCATCCAGTATATCAGGCATCAACACCCCTTTTTCATTTACCTTATCTTCAGACTACCTCATGTCTTTGCCTCATGTGAGGTGTAGCACTTGTAGATCTTGATCTGCAGTGCCTCTTCCTTTCCATACTAGGGGTCTATACTTTAGGGGATTTCTATAAATATGGTAGCCATTTGTACTTATAGCCTCAGCTAGATCTACACAATCAAAAGTGTGGTGCCTAGTATCCTCAGTGTGAAAGAGTCACTGCAGCACTTATCTCTTGGATTTCTATTAGTCTTCATGCTACTATTGAGTACATGCTGCGATAAAGGATCAGACTACATATCATGCTTGTCCAGCATAACAATATTCCCCAGGACACCTTGCCATTGCCTGCCCCCTTTGCCCAATGCCAGGACTTCCATGGGGACCAAGAAACTATCAGAGCTCTGACAGTGATGAATGGGGGGTAATGTTATTGAAACAACCTAAAAGAGTTGTATTGTCAGTCTAACCATCAGAGCCTCTACCACTATCAAAGTGAAGGAATGTAGCGGGAAGACCCAGTTTCAAGGGTTTCAATAAGATATCCTCTTCTTTCAGAGGGGACTCTAGTAGGGGATCTCTTCAGTGGGAAATCTCCAAGACTTCAGAACTGGGAAGCCAGCTCTGCGATCCTGGTCTTTATATACTATCCTACTGTATGTACATGTTTGGCTCTACCATAACAGGAACAACCAATAGGAATATTCTAAAATATTAAGATATTCGTAAATATCTATGGATCTAAGATATATTCAGTAAAATATATATAAAAGGAAGGTGGCACCACTTGTGGCAGCCAATCATAATGGTTTCCGTTAAATATGAAATGGAACCTGTGCACACTAGTGCAAGGCAATGTATATACCCTGTACCCATCTAGAGTCAAGGTGAATCATAGATAAGTTGGATCATATCCACCAATAGGGTTAGATCCTAAATATGAAATATAAAAGGAAATTAAAGATGTTCGTTTACCAGCAGGTATAGATAAGAAGTTCTGAAATAGAAGCCTGTGGTAATTAAATACTTGAGGTTCAAGCATGTTCAACATGCATCTTCAATGAGGTAAGAAGTAGTCGATACTTCTGTGAAATGAATGTGGCAGCATGCTGCACATATAAAGCATAGACATGCATTTGCTGCATATTTCAGGGTTTCATGGAGATCTATGGGAGATCCTCCGATATCTAGGTTTCTATAAATAGTAAGTACTTCCCACGAATGCGGAAAAGCACTAAGTTCAATATAATAAGGAATTGACTAGCAATCCTAGTGTTTCTATAGTAGGTGTCAAGCCTAGATGTCTTCAATAGATATTGTCATGCAGATCACATGACTGAGCATGTGACTGGTGTCATGATGTCATAAGCATGTGATCTAGAGGTCACGTGACCATCATGAAGTCAAATAAAAGTTGAATAAAATAGAGTCGTAACAGTTATGGTACCCCAATTTTCTAGACCCCCCACTCCTTTTCCTCACCCATTTGACTCGCCAAGTGGCATCATCACCCAGTCCACTCAGGACTGAAACATGATGGACCTAGAGCTGGTAGCAGATTCCCAACTTACATCCACTTACCCATGGGACCTAGATGCCCCTGTCAATTGGGCTGAGATTGACAGGAATAGTCAATTCCCCTTTAGGGAATTAGGGGCAGAGTGGGGAAGTTCCCTGAACTGATGGAATGGTAACAATTCTGACTGAACCTTATTTCTATAATAGACCACATCTCCTCAGTAGATTCTCTTTATATCTACTTGTCTTTCCATTTTCTCCCTCTTTCCTGTGGCCATTACTTTCCACTGACTCTTCCTTACTCAGCAATCTGGTATAGACTTACCAATCACTTACTTTTCTTACCAACCACCACAGATAGATCTTACTTACCAACTAGTAGGCAGTGCTAGCCTTACTATATATAGGTAGTTACCTTGTAGGGGAATTCCCCAAGTTAGATCTATGTAAATCCTATGTGATGTCTATTAGCTTCACCCCTGAGCTTTGCTATAAGCTCCAATAAGGAAAACCAGCTGCTTCTGATCTCCAGGAAGCAATCACATAGGACACATGTTCATAATGGATGAAGTCTCCTTGAGGCTCCTCTCCCCAGGTTGCCCCCTCAGCCTCTCCTCCTCAGAATTGATGTCATCTGTCAGGATTCCCTCTGAATATGATAGTAGCAATGTTGGCATTGAGCCATGGTCTGTCCCCTTCAGAAGGAAAAGGGGTCGCCCTCCTAGGGTAGTCCACATGGTGCATGACAGTGTGCACTAGTATCTAGGAGAAGTTGCTACACTTATCATGCATAACATGCAGCTGGTCACTACTCTAAGTAGTATCTTATTCTAACATGTTTACAGTAGTCTGGAATATCTATTCATAGGCAGGTGAATCTAGAGTCATTATCAATAGTGCATTTCTGCTCTTTATTCACCATAGCTCAAATTTTATCTAAAAACCTACTTATAGTATATCATATAGCTGTTTTAATTGTCATCAGAATCTGAAATAAACTAGTAAGCAAGTTATATGCTTTCACCAGCCAGTGCCAGCACAATTCTTGAATATACAACAGGTTTCTAGTCCCCAAGTCTTTCTTCAAGTGCAACCCATATTATTCCCCAGTTGAACAAGTTGGATCCCCTGCAGATTGTCCATGTCCCTACCCACAGTCGGATCCTGGCCCAGTTCGGGCTCCGCAAATGCAATCACGGAAAGGGTGCCATCCTGATCGGCAACTGGTTTCGATGACACACCAAATGCGGTGTCGATGCCCCGACAACGACCACGAGTGTCACCATCATACATCTCTCGCATGATAATGATGAATCGAGGCATGATGACGCATAGCGTTGTGTAGCTCAACGTGTACACAAAGAAAACCAGAATCATGGTGACAGGATTGCTGTTTATTATTATAGATGTGATATTGGCGATCATGTTCCTGAAAGAAAATACCCAAGTACAAGTAAGATTAGTGCACAATGTGAAGGCAACCAGCGCATACAAAGACATACACAAAGAAATAGATAATCCCGTCTTTCACAATTAGTTGCATGTAGCGGTTGGGTTGCCACTGTTTCGTTGTTTTGAACACCATGATTGATTGACGCAAGGTTTGGATGATAGCAAGAACAAAAAGCATTGCTCCGAGAAGAAACCGCGGGAGCAAAACGTATAGGCTGTATAGCGATGGGAAGCTGTTCAATGAAGCATGACAATGCGAGAATCCAGGGACATCGATGACTGTTACTGGAGAACATGACAATTATGAGATTGATATATGGTGCAATAGTTGGATATACCTGAGAGGTAAGTATTCGGATTGTAGTAGATTGCTCCCATGGCAACTGATACGGCAACTTGCGTCACGTAGATAAGCAGTAATATGCACAGGATGGCTTTGGATCCATTCCACATTGCATACACGCGCAAGACCATAACCACTGCGAGTTGAAAGCATAGTCAGTAGAAGTCGAGCTCCAGGACGAAATTACTCACGATCAGCAGCGGCAAGGAATAGTGGGTATTGCCAGACCAATACCAAATAGGTTACTGTACCTTTGAAAAAATTCGGTAGAGAACGGTTATTATGCGAAGCATAGTCAGTTGATAAGCTTACAGCTATGGGACTGATCAGTACGGCTTTTAGCCTGAATTTGAATGCATACACCTGTGAGAAAGAAATCATCAATTAATGGTCCGTCATGGTGCAAAGCATGAACAACAAACTGTCCGCTCGGCGCGAAGAAAGCTAGTTTCGTCTGAAAGCACTTCTGATCAGTAAAGTACCTATATATTTACATAACTTTGGGCATACTGAAGAAAACCATGCTTGGAGTTGGATTGTTATCTTTTGTATGTAGAATCATCATAAACCAGACTTACACCATGAAAGCAAGGCCGATGTAGCGAACCTATAGAGTCATCAATTGAAATTTTTTGAAATGCGACTCGGGGCGTTACACATACCAGAAGAAACATGAAGGAAACCCAGGTCCAAGGTTTTCGCTGAAAATCACATAGCCTGAGGGTCTGTGTGGGATTCGATTGACGGCTGTAATTCCCTTACCCAAACAAAGACCACCTTACATAAAATGCTGAGGTTAGAAATGGGAGATAAATTACAAGGTAACGATACCTCTCTCGAGAGGTTGAGGACTGCATTAAGGAACAAGCGGTCAGTCTATTTCTTTTCCTAACAATTGTGGAATCACGTCTCACGATAATCATATGCGACCGTTGTGATCATTGCGACTATATTGATCTGTCAGTCGATATGAATCATTGGCCGGGAGTGGGACACCATACTGTAAATGCAATTAATCACCCAGAGGGACTCTAAAAGGGACCGTAGGGCAGATTGGGTAGAGGACATCGCAGGTGCAGGTTTAACGACAACAATACCACACGCAATTGAACGCCGATGAGATGAAGCTCTGAGTTCTGGCCGTCATGACAATGGTAATCGGAGCATTTAAACTTCAACAAAGGAGGCTGTGATGCCCGCTGTCACGGTCCTTCGAACTTCTGACTTGATCATCGGGTACAGCCTGAGATAACGGTGATGGAAACAATGCCGATTTTGGCAATGGGTTTTTTGGGTACTTACTTGTAACCCCAAATCAGTAGGCAGTCCTTGTGGTACTAGCAACTCAAAAGCCCCCGTCCAGGGGCTAATGTTAATGACTCCATCCCTTCCTATTTTGTTTGTCCACTGTTTTTTTCTTTCCTTTTCCACACTTCCAAGAGCAAATGAAAAACAGGACACTTTCCCAGAGGTACTGTTTATCAAATAAAGTGGGATCACAGGGTGGATGGAGGTCTTGATCTGATGCGACATGAGCCACGAACATGATCTCGTAGCTAGTAGGCAGCACATCCCGAGTCTTCTCTCTTCTGTACCACCACCTGCTCTCTGCTCGTCTATACATGGCTATCGCCCCAGCACTGGGCCGCTTATCATACCCACCCTCCGCTCCCGCCCCTACACATCCTGTATTCAGAGCCTTGCAACTCTGTTCCACCTGGAACTCCAGGCACGCAGTCCATTCGGAAGGCAATTAGGCCCGCAGTGCAAGGCGGCCTGGCCTGCTCTGTTTTGGGTTGAAAAGCCCTACGTGCTCTCGGTGCTTTCACCCATCCTCTCTGCCCCGCTCGCATCCCCCAATGGTATATACCAACCGATCGATTTCACATGTGCTATAATGGTCCCGTGAGATAGGATATAAGGAGTGAAGGTGGAAGCGGATACAAAAGACAGCGACTCGGACTATGCATAGTACAATCAAGTGTTATAATTTTTGGCCTGACTCAATACATCCTGTTCCTGAACATGACCCTGGCGATAGGGTTAGGGACGACACCTGTACCAACCCTCAGCCCCTCCGGTTGGGGCTCGTTATCTTTTAGCTTGACGTCGTACTTTACGACAATATGGGCCAACATGGATTTAAGCTCACTTGCAGCAAAGAACCTCCCGGGACTGAGGAAAATGTGATGTGTTAAATGATATCTGTGCTGGAACATGAAATCCGCGGATTCCGTACCATGCATGTCTGCCATGCCCGAATGTCAGGTACTCCAGGCTAGTTGAAACGAAATGGTGTTTGATTCCTTCCCCATCTTCTTCACGCATGTTAGAGAACCGGAAAGGATCAAATTCAAGGGGGTTTTCGTAGTTTTCGTGGTCGAGGTGCAAAGATCGGGAAGGTGCGACAACGGAAGTTCCCTTAGGTATGAATGTGCCATCTGGGAAGGTGTAGTCTTTCATTGCCTTGCGTGCCAAGCTCACTGTTCCAACGAAGGCGTTAACAGACATACATTACGGCTTGCCACACTGAATGGCGGAAAAGACCTACCGGAGTCAATCCCCACCAAACGTTGACACTCCTTCAGGAAGCTGTCGACCTTGCACATCTTCCCGATAGACGCTTTCGACCATCCCTCTTTCTCGACAATCGATTCCACCTCTTCACGAAGTGGTTGAATGTATTGGGGGTTTGCTGCCAGGTAGAAGAGCGCATGAGTAAAGCTCTGGAAGGAACATGAAGTAAGATATAATATTCAGGGTTTTAAGGACATAACAACATACATTTGAGCTCGTCTGTGCGGTACATTAGCGAGCTGAGTGACAAAGCACATGCGTAGAATGGAGCGACGTACATGGATGGCAGCAAAGTTGGTGCCTAGAATGCGGATGGTCAAGGACTTCACTGAACGCTCATGGCCCTCTGGAGTTGAATCTAACATCCACGATAAGATATCATTCTGTCAAAATATCATTAAAACCAAAAAGAGGAAAGGAAAGATGACGAACTGGTTTATCCGGCCAGTCCTTTCCATACTCCTCCAAAAGCTTTACACGTTCATTGATTAAAGGAGCAAGGTGACTCATACCACGCCTTATGCTCCCTGGAACATCAGTCATGAAGTAAGCGACAAGTCTGGGCAAGGTTGAAGATAGTCTTGATACGGATAACGCTTAAAGACGTACGGAGCCAGAAAGTCGGGGAAACGCCGGATCTTGATGGCTCCATCCATGACGTCCAACGTGTATTTGAGGTTGAGACTTATCCAATCAGGGTCTCGACCTGTAGAAGCTTAGCAACATTAAAGAGAGAAAACGTTTATATGTCTTACATAATGGAAGCCCGACGAACAGTCTGTTGCTTGTCCTGCATACTACCTGTTGGATGGCAGTCAGGGCGGGTACACTCTTCCACTCTGAATTCTATCATTTCAGAGAAAGCACATGCCTATGATACCGGAGCTCTTACCGTGATCCTTGAGATCTAGGACCTCATCGAAAGATGTACATATTTCATCGTGTATTTCATTGTATAAGGCGCCGAGATTCCGCGTAAGATGGGAACGAATAACTTCAATCTGGGGTGAATTGTTCATCGCTTTTTCTCCCAAGGTGTACTTTGCTTTCACCGACTTTAGACCGAATTTAACGCTCTCTCCACCCAGTAAATTTTGCTGCTCACCTCGTTTACCTGTTCCGCGAAAGAGAAGGTGTCATTGGGAGCTTTCCGTACTTCTTCCATATGTTCACGGTTGCCCAATACTACAAGCCAACGATAGCGATCGCGAACCTTGAACGGCGCGGTTTTATACTACAAAATACGTGATCAGTTATTTAGAAAGGAATTAAAACTGTACCTACTTTTTCGTACCCTTCCTGAATCATATCTAAGCCGTCCGTTTGGAATCTGTGGCCATCCCACCATGATCCAAGCCAGCTATTTGATCCAATGGTCGGAATAGCGTCGAGCTGCGCGACGCCTAGTCAGTCTGGCACAATGCATTGCCTCCCTGACGTACGTTGGGGCGCTTGGACAGTTTGGATACGACAACTGCAGCCGCAGCAAGTCCTGCGAGGATGTATGGGACACTCAGTACACTGTCTAGAAGCGTGGAAACTTGAGGTTGCATTGTTTCACTGGAGAATCAGAGACTGACCTGGTCTGATTTTATGCTCGACATCCCGACGGAAGGACGAATAGCATGCGTATAGCTCGGGGCTTGGTTACTGGAGTCCCAAACGGAAAATTTGTCCAAGGATCGCCCGACCGCGTGATGGTCCGCAAAAGCGGCTTGGGCCGATGGAACTAAGCTGGAAATTGACAATTGATCCGGTGACGTACTTACATTTATGTCACTCTATAAGATTCTCCCGACGGTGCTCCTCGAGACAAATCATGTCGGTGTCAACACTCAATGTTTCAAAATGACGACCTCCGGATCCAATCGACTCAGTAAACTCAAATATTTTGGCAGCGTACAGCAACTTGAAAGTTCGCCTTATTTGCGCATGAAAATAATAACAAAGCGCAAAGATTGAAGGATGGTGAGTGCGAACATCAGATACGGCCACGCGAAGGTCACATTAGTAAGCGGCCGCCGTCGGGGGGATGAGCAGATTCCTCGGGCGTCGGAGAGACAGCCGTCGGGTTTGGATAACAAGAATGGTGTGAAGATCCGAGGAAGAAGACCAAAAAGAAAAAGATGCTTCAGAATAGCCGTTCTCGGCCATTTATATGGGAACCAACCCGAAGGGAACAGCTGGCGCCAAAGGTCAGCTGGCAGGTGCGAGCTGCTGGAGAGAAGCAGCCAAGTCGGATGAGGATTCCGCTTATGCGTAGACCATTATGCCGACCGGGGCGCTGCAACCTCTCAAGCAGCAGGACAGAGCCCTTGGCAATAACTCAGTCAACAAAGAGAACCACCTACTTGGAAATCGTGATGTACACATACACTAAACGAGATTCATTATCATGATCTGGGCCGAGTTAGAGTAATGTAAATGTTCAGATGAGTTATTCCTCGGTGAGTGATATGATTGTTTGATATGGTTGCCGTTCTGTCACTTGGATCCTCAATCATTGACGTATATGCATAGCTTCAAAGTATACTTATATAATACCAGTGAATGATCCGGCGAAATACCTATGCATGCCAGTGTCGGAAGCGCTCATATAACCCTTTATTATACTGCCTACATGTAATTGTAGCAGTCGAAAGCAAGTGCATAACCGAGTTGGAAGAGGGAGAGACATGAATTGGTACGGGGACGGACTACGCCTAGGCAAGACGATAACCCATTACCCACCAGAACGATACCCGGCAACCTCGCCTTCACGGTGTAGTGCCACAGGAACTGCAGATCCGCCTGTCTAGAGGGCATAATCCTACAACAGCGAAGAGAGAAAAGGAAGGCCTGAATCTCATAAAAAAAAACGAGAGAAGGAGTCCGTCTTTGAAAATCTCGAAAACTTGCTTATCACAGGTATTTACAGTGTGTACCTGAAATCGGGCGCACGGTCGCCCATGTCTCTCAACTGTTGAATTGTCAAGCCAAGCTTTTCTCCTTGCGCAATGCGCCGTCGCAGTGCGTCATCTCGTGCGTCGTTAATACGCTTGTATGAAAGAGCCAGAATGGGCACAACGATCATTCCGATGGCGACAAACATTAACTCTAGGCCGTCTATAACGCGCGGACATATGGAATAAAACAAAGGGTCAACGCCCAGCAAGGTGATGAAGCGCATTAAAAAAGCACTTACGTCCGAGGATATATCGTGGTGCATCCCGAGAAAGATAAATGTTGGCAGCAATTGCACCACTAAAGTTCCCGAGCCCGATATGGAGTGCCATGCCGACGGCTCGTTTATAATGCCCAGCAAGGTTGTTTCCAAGCCTGTCAATAAGCTCTTCGTGGTTCAAACTCGATTATGGATGGCCACGAACCATGAAACGACACCGGGAAGTGCAGCATAGCTTCCCATAACAATGAAGAACGTCCCGAAATACTTGACGCGATTTGAAGCATTCGACATGTTGATAGAGTAGCCGACAAGCAAGAGGATGTGGCCCGCAGAGATGAAGATAGATCGAATTTTGAGCTTATCAGAATAGTGAGCAAATACAAGAATAGTAATTGCTAGAAGTAGTTGTCTAAGTTACATGTCAACTATAAATGGGCTCGGGATACCCACTAGCAATGAGGTATGGTGGGACGGTGAGCAGTTGACTAATGGGAATGCTGTGGCCGAAGCTGTGATCCAACGTCAGTAACAAGGCGTAGTAGAACTTCATGGTCACGAACTCGTTGATGATCGTTCTGCTCCCAACGCAATAATCAACATTGCAACAAGATCTCAGGAATGGGAATGGCTCACGGAAGAAAAAAGGTGATACCATACACTAGATTGGAACGGTAAGTGTCATACCACCAACGAATCATACGGAGTTACGCACGAGGAGCAACAATCGACAGATAAACAAGTAGGTGCAAGTAAACTTGCCAATCCTTGAACGGAGCTATGACGTGGCGAAACGCAAATCGCTCTTCTTCTCCAACCGTAGAGTTGTCATATTCTGATCACTGTCATTGCTATTCGTGTCCAGATGGGACATGCTATCTGACATACTTTTTCTCCAAATAAGGTATGCACGTTCTTCCTGTGTCAAAAATGTCGCGGTCGAGGGGAAATCGACTAAAACTGAGAAGGTATAAGTAACGCGACAATATGCAAGCTCTGAACTCACCGAAAAATGCGAGGACCGCAATTGCTATGGTTAGCAAACCCTCAATAATCTAGCAAACAAATCATGATCAGAACAAGATTTCATGAGCGAAAGAAACACACAAATATCCAAGACCATCCTTCCAAGTGATCTATTCCCCCCATGTACCCTATCGCAAAGGCAAATAGACCTGAAAAGGTGCCTAAGGTTGTACGTCAGTTTAAAAACCGTCAACTCCTCTTGCCCTTGCCTGCTACCGTCGTGGCTCCGAAGAAAAGGCCAATTCGATACTGAAGCATATGTCTTGGGTACCATAGTGTGAGGCTAGTGCGCCCCGGTCAGTTGGAGAATGATATCTTAACTCTCAAAAGCCCACTAGTATGTAACCCCAGGAAAAAGTCCAGCCTCAGCTATTCCAAGACAAAATCGTACAGCGACCAGTGCATGATATCTGCAAATAACGGACAGTCAGCGATCCCGGCATAACACAGGATGACGAACACTCACGTCTTCACGAAACCCATTCCAATCCTAGAATCGAGATAAGCGTTCAATCGAGCTATGTGGCAACCGAGCCACGTACAGGACACTGCCCCACAGGACCTAAGTACGCATCAGCCCACCAAAACTCGAAGTATCAAGGTATCCCATCACTTACCATGATTCCCGGGAGCCATCTTACCTCATTCGTCGTTAGTAATATCTACGCACGCCCCGGGGGTGCTTACCTTGATGGGCGAAACACCTTCAAGACCAGACTAAACGACGTCATGATCAGGAGCTCGGCAGGCAACTCCCGCAGCGTGCTACTCACTTTGCCGGAAACTCAAACGTGCAATACGACTAGTAAAATCCGTTGATGGTTAGCTCGGAACTCAAACTGCGACCATGAGATTATATACCATGAAGAACATCGTCTGTGGCACAAATTCTTGAGTAAAATGTCTCTACAGTAGGAGAAAGCGACGCACGACGGCAATGTTAAATCTATCGCCGGTGAGATGTAGCTGCGTTATGAGCCCTTCAAGTTTAGCGTTACCTAGATCAAAAGTTTGAGCGAGTTTACTAACATGGGCCCCAAATTATGGACTAACGTACCAATATTGCCTGTCCGATAAAAATAATAAGAAAACAATGCAACAGTAATAATCAACCCGTACGTACTTCTGTCCATAAACGAGAAAAGATACATCAAAGTCAAGATCGGCAATAATCGCATATCGACCTTTCTCCACAGCTGCTTCTCTTCCTCCATGTTGAGCGCGCGGGGTGCGTCGTCATCTGCGTGATGTGTCCGCTCCAACGCGTTCTCCATCTTCCATCCGTCACCATTGTTGCGCGCAATAAGCATACTGAAATATAAAAGTCCTGTGAAAGAAAAATGCGGGGAGGAAAGAAACAACGGAGAAACGGAAGAGGAAAGAGAATTAAATAGGGAGAGATAATAGCCGGGATGACGATTGACAAACGCACATATAGTATGTGGTTGATACAGCGTTCGGCTGGTGGTTCAGATTCGTGTGATACAAACGAAAGACAGTTAGCTCAAAGAGGGGTGCCGCTGAAAGGGACTGTAAAGCTACCTTTTCCCTGGATTGAAAAAGGGGACTCTGTCGATCCCTCCACGTAGAGATCAACCCTGAAGCACGAACAGTATAGCCGTTACCAGAGTCGCTAAAGTTATCCGCCTGGCGAGTCACGACGTATGTGTAATTCAGTGTGAACGACGTCTGACATTCTCATTCGAGGTAACGTGACATGTTGTGATTGGATCACGATCGCGAGTCGCCAGAGTTATTAAAATCTGAACAACATTGAAATGAAACCTAGTAGGCATATGGTCCACTGAAGGCCATCCTGTACATGGACGATGAGATGAAACCCATTGGCGCTGAATTGCAAACTCACGCGAACAAAAAGACACCTTCGACATGACGGGCTGGGTGCCACCTGTACCAATCCCTGCAAGCTACATGGACGGCGGTAAAATTAATAAGTTATAACAGGGTCTGTTTGAAACGTTTCCAAACTGGTACTACCGAGTGCGGGTCGCAAGAGGCGTGGCGTTGACAACTTGTCTGTCATACCGATGTCTATCTCCAAACTCTCCATCAAGCTTAAAGAGCCCCAAGGTGGAAGGCCGGATGAAGTTTGATGCGTCTTCATTAGGATCGCACAGTACGACATTCAAATCCGGGTAAAAGCTTGTCTCTTTAGTCTCAGTGAGGGCAAAGGAAGAAGTTCCACGCCACAAAGGTTGATTGCTAGTAGCCTGTATTTGCCCCCCAACCTTATTAGCGCATTCAATAGTAAGTAATAGGTTTTTAGTCCAACTTTGATGCTAAGTTTTGTCTCAGTAATGGGCGAGCTCGAATGACTTGAGGTGATTCTGCTGGCACAGGAACGACCTGCAATAGCTCAGAGGTGAGCAGGGCAATCGGACAGAGTTGAGGTCGAGCAACGTGCTTGGGTTATTTATACAGCTGCACCTCGGCTCCGATGTCGTGCACCGGGCCAAAGTCTATGCCTGGGTCAACATTAATGTTTCGGATTAACAGGAAATTTGCCGTGATTTCTTCTTGCGGGACGTTATTTCGTCATCACCTACTCTGAGACTTGAGATTGGTAAATTTTAAATCCTCAATCCGATTTTACTGTTCGCCTGTCTCGACAGTGAGTTGTTGATCCTTTCTGTATCCGATCTCGAATCGTTCTGTATAAGATATGTTAGGCTGTGCTCAGTGCACGAGCGACTATCAGGATATCTTTTGCCACCGTTCCTGTCCCTTGATTCGGCCAGGGGCCATTGAAATCAGCCCATAGCCATTTCTCGTACCTTACCACCATAGAGGTCATCACATGCAACATTACACCATAACCTTTCCCTGTCACTTCGCCCCAAGGGGGATTCGCCGGCTCTTTATCAGAAAATATAACTTCTCGCGTGGTGTTCCAGATCACCCACACGAAGCTACCAGGATTCGCGGGCCGTGGACAGTATTGGACAAACTATGTCCTCTCATGAGTTGCAGTCTGTATTGGAGGGTCTTCTGCTAAACAACTATGCATCAGGTACGGCTATTCAAAGCTGCGTGTTGGCAGTCGATCTAACGTTTCCGATGTAGTTGTAATGGTCACTGTCGTCGCATATGATTATAGTAAGTCGTATCTGAAGGTGTTTTTGCCTGAATTGTTGTGGTATTTACAATCCTATTCTGTAGTCATCACGTTTTCCAGCGAAGTATATATGTGATCTTCCCCAAGGTTTTCCCGTACTGAGGATCCCTTAGATTAAATACGTTTGGGTCAGGGAATGACGCCATGCGAGTACGCACAGACCCACTGATGAATAAGTATCATAGAGTCGTCCCTGGACATGGGTCTCTACTCTGTTCGTTCTTGTGCGTGCAATATCTGTTCCGGTACATTGCACATGATAAGGAAACCACCATTCCGTCAGGTTCGCTATCTCGGCCTTTATTGTGCTGGGTAAGTTTTTTGCCGCTGCAAAGCGTATCGAATGCCGTGGTTCACTTTGATTTTGTTCACAAGTATCGTCTCCCTAGGTATGTTCGGGATCGAATGCCCGAGTTACATTGGATTAACGCGGGTTCAAGTCGGAAGCACCTTTTTTCCCGGCCCTGAAATGGTCAGTTGATTTCATCGCACTTGATAATGAACTAACGATAATTAGACGTAGGTACACTCTCCTTGACATTTCGTTAACAAGCGTTACTTACTGACGACTGCTTAGGTGTAAGTAAACCTGACCATATTCACTACTGTGCTCGAACGCGACCTGCCGGCATATTCTAAAGGTACTGTCATCGTTATGGCGTGGTTCTGGGCGTACACACTCTTCATCGCTGCCGCGGACAGTAAGCTACGCCCTCCGATTCCATCGACGTGTTTCCCAACTTTGATCCCAGTGGTAATGGTTTTGCGTGTCCACGCGATGTGGGGTCAATCGAGAGTGATTCTTGGCGTCCTTCTCCTATGCTACGCGATCGAGGTCGTCTTCCAAGTTGTCACTACGGGTGTTTTCGACAATCTTCAGACTTACCTATCAGGTATGTCTGGCCCTGATTTTCATTGTTCTTGTAATCCGACAGAGAAATCAGTGAAAACTATCCAAGTACCAATGGTCGGTTACTCTATTTGCTATACTACATACCATCCTCTTCCAGAACTCTTAAGATATTCTAATATTGGATCAATCATATTCGATTTCCTGTTATTGGTTCTCGCGCTTGTCGCCACTTTGAAGCAGTCACTTGCAATGTACCGAGTGACCAAGCAGTGGCGACCCAATAGATTCATGAGCCTGCTTGCTAGAGAAGGGGTGTTTTACATGTTTATGTAGGTGCTTGTGTTCGTCTTCGTTGTATGTCCTAATACATCTTGTTTGTCCCCTATCAGGAATCTGCTCAACAATGTCACCAACATGATGGGTAAGGTTGTGACCGATCCGTTGAGCGCGGATTGGCTTCTCGTTCTCAGTGTATCGGGGGTCATATCCTTGTATCCGATGATGCCGCGGTTCATCATCGGCGTGCGGGAGTTGTACGATAACGATACGCGCGGTCAATGAGGAGTAACAGATCCTGGATTTAGTGTATCGTTTCGACAGGCTGATAGCTGGAACGAGAATCAATCTACGACGATGACTGCGGATACGGGCGTATACGGCGCTGACCTGACGAGGGTTCAGTTAGCGGAAGTCTATGAAGAGATGCAGCTTGAAACGACCCAGGTGTCTGTCAGAAGGGACTAGTAAAGATTACGATACTATTTTCTATGGATGTTTCAGGACAGCTACATATTTAAAGGAATGGTCCATCCGTTTGATCATGCTGGCCAATGTCATTTTCAGTTCTCAGTTATTTGGCGCCGAGAATTTCGCCAAGCGACCCTCAAGAAACTCCGTTCAGGGCTGACAGTCAGGATCTCCGCTTCCATGAGTTTCGGGGGTGCTCCTTGCATGATTCGACACAGCCTATTCCTCCTTGTTACAGTTTGCTGTGTAGAAGATGGGTTTGGTTTCCTAGAGACGAGTAAAATCACGCGGGCATCTGAAACGGGGCTGACCCTCGAGCGTCCAAACAATTTGCGAAGGAAAGTCGTCCGATTAATGCGGAACCGCAGTACGGTGATTGTGCCAGATGAAACACATAATCTATTAGATACCTAATCTAAAAGTGATAGTGAATGTTGAGTGTTCAAAGGTCCCCATTCCGGCAGTCAAAAGTCCATCTCGTGACGTTCGCTCTTTCTCAGCTGTTCCCAAGAACGAAATCCGAATGCTGAAGGCAATCCATTCCAAGCATCCTCTCTCCCGTCTTCAATCTCTCTGTGACAATAAATCGTGCAGTTTGAACAGAACCTAGAATCCCATCGGGGGTCCCATCGTAAAAATGGATCCCAAGAGCTGGGTTGGTCCAGACGCCATAGTTCCGCGATAGTGGCAAAATTTCCAAGCGCACATTTAAGTTCGTCCGTGCAGCATGGTCGCTCCCTCTTCAACCAACCGAATGTGAGGGACCGCAGCTCTAGGAGCTTGTCCCTACCCATGATACATGACTTTTGATTGGCAGGCGTGAGATGGTATAGAGAACCATCGAAATAGTATCCATCGAGAATGTCGGTCAACGGGGATGAGCAGACACAGCGGTACATGGCGACGGGCAGCAAGGACAGCAACCCAAACTCCCGAGCCAAATTGATGAGCTGAAAATCATGCGTGTCGCGTCCAGTGACGGGATTCTTAAGGCCAGGCGGTAAGAAAAGAAGGGAAAACAGAGACGATGAGTAACATTGCTTTATCCTCGAGCATGCCTCGTCGAAGAGCCAGCGTATTTCGTACTTCTTGCCAAGCCGGAGGAAAGCTGTAAGAACTGAAACGTGCATAGGCGCCTCGGCGGGAATGCGCTGTCTAAGTGGCGTTAACGTGGGACATCGGGCGAAAGAGAAGACAAGTACACACGGTCTCGTGTACAGCGTCTTGAGAACGATTTGAACCTCTGGCGCTGAATCGTGCAGGGTCACGACGGGGCATCCGTCTACTTTGCGGTCCGCAGGCTTATTTATTTGAGGAGAAAACAGCATGTCGTGGAATACCCTGGAGGCGGAAGAAAGAACGATTCGATGAACACGGAAGCACCCGCCTTCTACTTCGAGGATGAGGTTTCCGTCGCGGAACCAGGGGTCAAGGCGGCGGGGGCCCAATACGCTCGTACCACTGGGTAAGGGCATACAAGAAGAGATACACACACACGGAGGGTTAGGGGTGAAATTCCAGAGCCGTTCGCCCAAAATGCTTAGCACCGAGCAGGGGAATGCATGACCATGTAGCATAGGTTTAGCACGGCCATTGGCCAACGAGGATGCCTTCAGGTTACCTCGACAAGGTCACGAATACAGGTAGCTTCATGTGATGCCCAGTGGCTGGACACACCACTTTGAGTGTGGCCTGTGGCAGGTTGCATCACAACATGCATCATATCATAGAGCACAGTCACAGCGGTGAAGAGGAGGTAAATACCCAAATACGGAATTTATGTTCTATGTACTTGCTTATGTCATCAAATAGCCTAACTGTCATGGATACCATCTGCATCGATGAGCTCATCCTCACCCTCGACGTTGAACGTGTCTTGCATGCAGTTTTAATCACTCTCAGTATCACTCACGACGTTTCGAAAGCGGCAAACTCAGACAATCTCGCCTATTCGGTCAACTACGCGGCTGTGTATACAACACTCGTACAGACACTTCCTAACACACGCTACCCGTCGCTCGATGACCTCGCTGATCATGTTCTCGAGACGCTCTTTCAATCACACTCGGATGTACACGAGGCAAGAGTTAGTGTCTCTCTCCGGGACATCTCGCCTCGTTTCGAGATCGATATGACACGTAGGAGAGATTGGAAATCAGCTGGCCAGTCTCGGTTCATCCTCATCGGGCTCAGCTTTGACACCATCATTGGTGTGAATCCTAGAGAACGTGTCGAAAAACAGCCCATCGTGCTCGATATTACCGTCCAGCGATCTCGGAAAAAAAGGTTGCAAGATAACTTCCCCTTCACCGGAATCTCAATGTCTATTCGACAAGTGGGATGGATCATGTCGCCGTATGATCCGTATTACACTAATTCACATTATATAGACGTTCGGTCCGTCGGAATATCTGACTGTGGAGGCACTCTCCTCTGCCGTCGCGCGTCACGTGCTAGTGTACACAAGAGACCCGGATGACACAGTAGTTGTCAAGTTCTTGAAACCAAACGTCCTACCTTTCGCCGCCTCCGCACAGATACAAATAACCCGTAGGAGAGAGCACTTTCCAGAGATTTTTTTATCTGGTGACGAACAGAACCATTTACAACCTGTTGGCGAGTCTGAGACTGAGATGACGAAAAATGACCTGTCGTCCTTACATTCTGTTGCACTTGCGCTGGGATCGAACCTGGGAGACAGGTTTGCTAATATAGAGACGGCACTTCGCCTCCTTGAAGTCCCATCATCTCTACTTCATGATCTGGAAAAGGACGCTCAGATCTCGGTCGTCGATACCAGTTTCATGTACGAGACCGCACCGATGTACGTCACCGATCAACCTCGTTTTGCTAATTGTGCCTGCATGGTGTGTCATCCAGTAGAGTCTTGTTCATCACCGTTCTCAAAACGTCGACTAGATTGAAACAAACCTGTCTCCCAAAGAACTACTTCGTTTCGTCAAAGCTATCGAGACGGTAGTGGGCAGGGTTCCAGGTGTGCGGTTCGGGCCGCGTGCCATCGACCTCGATATCCTAACATATGATGACCAATTCGTGGATACTCGAGCTCCAGACAATCGAGCGAATTTGGACAACTTGATCGGTGAGCTAGTCATTCCCCATCCACGCCTCTGTGAGCGCGAGTTCGTGCTTCGGCCCTTGAACGAGTGAGTTCTGTCAACCGAATATTCATGCAACGCCTCAACTCAAAGCTTTTGAAATAGCATGCTCCCCGATTTCGTACATCCCGGGTGCCAGAAGACTATACGAACCCTTCTCCGCGAACTCGTATCTACTCCCCGCGAAGATGCTCTTCCTATGTTCAAAGTGCTCCCGTTCCCAAGATACCCCTTTGATGAGACCAAGGTCGAAGGCATACAGGTTCCACGAACAGCAAAGCATTGGATAGTGTCCTCAACAGATCTGACCAAACATTGCTGCTGTTATAAAACACATATTATGGCCATACTAAATGTGACACCTGACTCTTTCTCTGATGGTGCACGGCACGACACACTCTCCGCTGCCCTCGCCTATACACTGAATGCTGTTGCTTCAGGTGCAGACATCATTGACGTTGGCGGCTATTCTACTCGCCCCGGCGCCGACTTTGTCTCTCCAGAAGAGGAAATACAGCGTGTCGTGCCCGTCATCGAAGCCATCCGCATGCATGGCGATGACGCGGTTCGTCAAGCCTTACTCTCCGTCGACACCTTCCGCTGGGATGTCGCTGAGAAAGCCATCCGTGCAGGCGCCAACTGCATCAATGACGTGTATGCATTTTCTGGCCCTACCTATCCTCCCGATGCATCGTCGTCGACACACTTCGCGCGGATGCGGGATGTAGCAAGAGTTCTTGGTGTCCCCGTGGTTTTGATGCACTCGCGCGGGGATGCAGGGGAGAACAAGGACTATAGTGCATATCCAGACGGGCTCGTTTCTGCCATTCAGTCAGAACTCGGACCCAAAGTGGATGCGATTGTACGTGGCCCAGGTGGGGTCCGTCGGTGGTTTGTCCTCGTCGATCCTGGCATCGGATTCAGTAAACCCGTTCGAGGACAGCTAGCACTAATGTGTGACCTAGCGCGGGTAACTGCAGAGGAGTCAGGAAATGCGCTGGTCGGGTACCCGTTACTCATCGGGCCGTCTAAGAAATCGGTATGGGGGAAAGTGTTGGAGAAGTTGGATACAGAGGGAACACACAAGGGACGAAAGACGAGCGCACAGGAGCGGGGATGGGCGACTGCTGCGGCCGTGGCTTGCGCCGTTCAACAGGGTGCGAGCGTGGTAAGAGTACACGATGTAGCAGAGATGACAGACGTCGTGACTATTTCTTCCGCGATTTGGTGTCGATAAGTGTCTTCACTTCGATACATTTCTGTCACGAAAACTATTGCGGCCATAGGTTTCTAGTCTATAGGGAGCGGGGCAGTAGTCAGCCAAAAAAAACGGCGTTCAACATGAGCTTCTTCAAGGTTTCCAACTATGCATATTCTTTTTATCCCTACGGGCTGTATTCTCTTGATGTGCTTGCCTGTTGACATGATAGAATCGACTCGTCGGGTGCATTCAATGAGACAACTTCTCCATCTTGTTGGCACATACGGCTTGGCTAACGTCCCAAATGTAGATCGTAGACCTTCCCGAACTCCACCGATGTGTGGCAGGCATATTCATATCTCAAAGTTCTTTCATTGAATAGGGAAGTTCATCCATGTGCTACTTCTTCATTTGAAACACGGAGAGCACTTATATATCAATTTTCTCCGTCTCCTCGATCAGTTTCAATTTCTCAGCATTCGCAAGTTGATGATGTCGGCGATGCATCCTCAAGGGTTTGCACTTCTAGATATTGTACCGAGCATTGCATATATCCTCGCAGGCATCATTGCATCCATAGCCGTGTTTTCCAAATTGTCTAAACGTCTCAACGTATGTGATAGGCACAATGTGCATATCTCATTCCGTGCACTGACGAGTCGTTGCTTAGCTTGATGCCTTTCCAACTGTTGGATCAGGAGGGTGGCTGGGACCGTGGCGAGATGGTCACAAGTTCCATAAAAACGCCATCGAAGTTATCCAAGATGGATATGAAAAGGTGAGTAAGTTCACAGTTATTCGTATGAATATTTCGTTACGCTATTTCTAGTACAAAACAATGCCGTTCAAGGTTGCGGATCGACACCATTGGATCGTCATTCTAGCCAGCCACGAGCACATGGACGAGGTACGAAATGCGTCTGAAGACGTGCTTTCTTCCCGAGCGTCTGCAAACGATGTGAGTGAGAAGTGTTTTCGAAGTAAAATGGGTATTAATGCGATATAAAGAGAATAAAGGCAAAGTATACCTTGGGTGGGGACATACTTAATAACATTTATAATGTGGAAGTCATCCGCAATCATCTCACCCGCAGCCTCGGTGCCTTATATAATGAAATGCGAGATGAAATGTGTACATCTTTTGACGAGATTCTAGACCTTAAGAACCATGGTGACAAGTATCTCCTGTTGATACATGTCCTTTTCTGACAAGGGAATTTAGAATGGAAAATGTTTCCCGCACTGAGGACCATTCAACAAATTGTATGTCGGACAAGCAACAGGACATTTGTTGGTCTTCCGCTGTGTATACATTTAACTGCACCGTATTTTCCTTCACTAAGCTTTGGATGACAGGTAGGGACCCCGATTGGGTAGATCTCAACCTGCAATACAGTGCGAATGTTGTGAACGCCTCTATCGTGCTTCAGCGTTCTCCTGATTTTCTGGTACCGTAAGTCTTAAAAGCACTGCATAGAAAACAAGTGTTGCTAATTATTTCATAGACTTGTCGCATTTTTCATGCCGGTTGACATTCAAGGAAACATCAAGCGTGCCATGAAGCACCTCGGCCCGATAATCGAGGAGCGACTAAAATTACTGGAGGAGCATGGCAAGGATTGGAGAGACAAGCCGGTTCGCCATGTTCCCTTCTATCCCGCTTTCCTTCTAATATTTTATAAAAGAACGATATCTTGTCATGGTTGTTAGACGTGGCACCTGATGGCTTAGAGCGGACCGTCAAGTTCCTTACAGTCCGTGTTTTGACTATAAACTTTGCAGATGTCAATGTGCGTCCCGTCCTGCTCTGTTCCTTCTCTGTCCTTGCATTTCGTTCATGTTTTCCACAGACCAGCGCAAGTGTATGTTGCACCGCTCGCTAAATTCGTTCAACTTTATACCTGATCTCCTTATCTTGCAGAGCTTTACTCATGCACTCGTTAACTTGGCGGCAAACCCACAATATATTCAACCCCTACGCGAAGAGGTGGAATCTATTGTTGAGAAAGAGGGATGGTCAAAAGCCTCGTTGGCAAAGATGCGCAAGATAGACAGCTTCCTGAAAGAGTGTCAGCGCTTGTCTGACATCAGCACCAGTAAGTCAGGTACTTGTCAGGCTTTCGGGATGCTCAACTCTATCACCGGTCAGTGAGCTTGCAGCGCAAGGCTATGAAGAACTACACGTTCTCCGATGGAACCTTTATACCCAAGGGAACCTTTATTGCCGCGCCTTCCCATTCGTTGCACCACGACAACGCATACTACGAGAATGCTCGTGAATTCGATCCTTTCCGGTTCTCTAACATGCGTGAAGAGGGCGGCGAAGGTACAAAACATCATTTTGCCACCACTAGCCTGGAATATTTACCATTCGGGCACGGGAAACATGCATGGTACGGATTGAAAAGCTTCACGCTGCCATAGATGTCATCTCATGCTTCCTCCTTAGTCCTGCTCGATTTTTTGTTGCCAATGAGCTCAAATCTATGTTGGCCCACATCGTAGTGTCATATGATGTGAGGTTGGAAAATAACCAATCCCATCCAGAGGGTGTGAGAGTGCGCACGGCCATCTCTCCGAATCCTGTCGCCAAGATCATGATCCGAAACAGGATTCATTAACAAGTCGTGATAGAAAACACGATACTCACTTCTCAGGTCACGAAGACGATGCTCATCAGACTTGCTTGGGAGTATAGTGTATGTAGTATCCCCCGCCTAGTAGGTTTCGTTCTTCTAGTACATGTAAGAAACGTGCACTACTATTGTTTTGTTCAAATCAACTTCTTTGGAAGATAAGAAGGTTCCGATGACTGGTTTCAAAGTGAAGGAACGCGACAAGGCATAACCTGCCACTGCGCTATTTTTTTTTTTACTGCAAAGCCCGCAAGGTTCGACCGCTTGGTAGGAACTACATGCGCATGTGTGACTGTTGTGGATGTGAGTGGACGTGAAAGGGTTGGTTATGGGTTATGTCATAGACCTTGTCAATGTCAGAACTTTTTCCTTTATCTTATCTTATCTACACTTTTACCCTTCACATGGTCACATCTCCACTTCACTCGTTTCTAGTTCACTCTTTCACCCTTTCAAGTCATTCACTATCTGGGCAGTGTATTTGGTTTGTTCTATCGCTTTCTATCACATTCTATATGATATCACAGACACTGGTTTCATACAGCCCTCTACAGCATGTTTTCCTCATGGATGCACTGCATGGCTGCATAGTAAGTAGTATATAAGAGCCTAGGTCATATGCTGTATTCCCTAGTTTTGGTTTATTCATTCATCGATCAGTGTAACTGGGTTCCCTGGAACTTAGCCATTGTTTGACTCCTGTCAGTCAATGGCGGAGACGGAATTGTCTTGTGTACCAAACCAAATGTCTTACCTCTCGCTGTCTCTACCATAATCGATACTCACCTGAGTACCAGTTCATGGTCGTCAAACATAGTTTGAGTGAAATTGGCATACATGTGTACTTTAGTGCCCTCTGTCTAGTATATCCTGTTCTTCTAGGGTGTATAAGAAATACGTGTTGTTATTTTTCCCGAACAAACCCGATTTGAGTCTCTGTTTCAGCTTCTTGGGCTGCAGAAAAAATTACGGATGATTGGTTCCAATGTGAAGGAACACCAGAAGACATGAGTGATATATTGGTGCTAGAGAAGAGTAGCGCACAAACAAAACACTTACGATAATCGTATAGGACAACAGTGACAAAAATAGCTGGGCTAGTTTTTCAGACTGATTTCTAGCGGAAGGTACAGGCAATCATCCTGGAGGCATAGTTATTCATCTGGAAAAGCTCTACGGACGAATATTGATCAGCGGACGATAGTATCGAGTTTGGGATGTTCAACCCTGTCACACAAGGAGCCGAGCTGGGTAGTTATCGGCAGTTTGGCCTTAAGTCCAACTCATAGGTATTCTATGTCTGCCTGTTGTATGAACTCTTCCGCTACGGTCCTTGAGCGTTCAGTAGTCAGCCGACATAGGACGGAAGGCGCGACAGCGGAAAAATGTCTACATTGACAAGCCTGAGCGGAGTGGGAGCGCATACCATATCAGGTGCTTGAATAAACCCCCGCTCCACGTTTGATTCAATATTCGTGACTACTTAATATAAAGCCCGCGTGAACATGCACACTCGTATACTCTCAAGGACAGCGGAATGTCGTCATGGAGGAAGTGATTGATACACACATAACTTAGCAAGGACGACATGAATGTAAATGATTGACTGCTGCACAAGGTAACTGAGTGCTCTCAAGGGTTGGGCGAACCCACAGGGTCCCAGCCCGAGACTGGCTCAAACCTGTGTGGGCAGGTTCACACAGGATGCCGCAGGCGTGCGGGTGACGAGTGTCAGGAAAAAACAATGGAGGGTTGGCGAGAGTATCGCTTCACCTGAAGGGGGAGAAGTTGTGAGGGCGAAAGCTAAATGGAACTGGATCAAAAGCTCTGCGCGAGTGAAGGAGGTAAAACGAAGGAAAGTGGCGCTTTCTTCGCTTGGCTCTCGCGTAGACTGCCGTGGTGAGTAGCATACAATATTTGTGTGGCCTGGGTTAGTTGTTGTAGATTTTTGTGAGTTATCCGACCGAACCCATCTTGAAGATGGGTGTGAAGAAGATTGATTTTGAGCCGGAGTTGCAACGGAGTTTGTCGCAGCGTATGGCAATTATCAACATCAAATCTCAACGTACATACATATGTACTGAATCAGACTTTGACACCTGGTTGCTAGTCTTTCATCATCTAAATTGCTTGTAAATCCCTCAGGTGTCGTTCATTTTCCTTCAGGGCAGAATAGCTTCTTGCAAAAGCTTCCAACTTAGCCTCTCCTTGTTGCTATGTCGGCACAGATCTCACGTCCAGGGCTTGCTGTTCCTCTTTATTTTTTAACAGGCAGCCGAAGCCACTATTCCTGCACAAGAGTCTGTTTTCCCACAGGACCCTATGGAATCTCGCACCCAACGGCCCTATGTCTCCCGTCTCTTCGTCATCGGCCGCCGAATTATCCATCTAGCCTCTCCCATGTCCATTTTTCTCTCTATCTCATCTTTCATCTACATTATTTTTTACGCAGAAATCTGTGGAATGGTTCGACTTCGTCTAGTCCAATCGTCGCTTCTCCCATGGTTCGTGCTTTCTGTTCGGATCTCATCTGCGGTATTCAGGTTTGAGGCAGTAGAATCCTGTTGACGTGAAAGAAGGTACGTAATCGGGCCAATTGGCAGAGGGTAGCCGCCGCATTCTTGTGGGACCACGGCCCGAGTCAGTTCCGCGGATCCTCATTTGTGGCGCGCGCAGCTTCCTATTGGGTGATTCATGGGTGGTCAGCATATCTTCCAGCACACTGATTTGCGGCAAGTACCTTCATTTTACATGCAGAGATAATGCAATGTATTTCATTTAACCGTCGGAACTCGAGCGTATAAGTATGTATATGGTGCAGGTCTTTCCAACATCCGCATATTTACGATGCACACTCGAATCTCCGTACTCCTGGATGACATACATGATGTCCCGTTTATCCTGGTGGGCATCATTTGGGCCATAGTTGTTGCATCCAAGTTTTCCAAGCGCTCCAAGGTACAGAAAGAATATTATAATAGTTTCCCGGACACTAATTGATTGCCACTAGCTTGACGATATTCCGACCGTTGGATCAAGCAGCTGGCTTGGGTCTTGGTTGGATGGCCAAAAGTTCCGGACAAATGCTATGGAGGTAATTCAAGAAGGATATGAGAAAGTAAGTAGTATGCAATCATTTCACGAATACACTAATGCTATCTGTAGTACAAGTCTGCACCGTTTAAGGTTGCGGATGGCTATCGCTGGCTCGTCATTTTAGGCAGCCGTGAGCATATGGAAGAGATACGAAAAGCTCCTGACGACGCACTTTCGTTCCAAGAGGCGGCAAACGACGTGAGTAACCAGTTTTTTTTATAGCGATCTGGGAGTCCAATACCCTAGGAAGCGAATAAAGGCAAAGTACACAATGGGAGCAGAAGTACTCCACAATACATACCACTTCGAGGTCGTGCGCTCTCATCTTACTCGCAACATAGCCAGTTTATACGATGAAATACGGGATGAAATCTCGGTAGCGTTCGATGACGTTTTAGACCTCAGAGACAACGGTGAGAAATATGTTTTCCAGCATGTTTTCTTTTGCCGAGCTAAGAAATTTCAGGGTGGAAGAGTGTTCCCGCCCTGAGGGCCATCCAGCAAGTTGTCTGCAGGGCAAGCAACAGGCTATTTGTTGGGCTCCCGTTATGTACGAATATATCTATATTTGCTTTCTTTGTTTTGGCTAAACTCGGGGGTGACAGGTCGAGACCCTGATTGGATAAACCTTAATCTGCGGTACACGCTGGACGTCGTAGATGCATCGCGGATGATTGAACGCTTTCCCAACCTCTTAGCGCCGTAAGTCCAGGCAGTGCATACGCCAAAATTGTTTCCCAAATTTTCACAGTTTTGTCGCACACTTCATGACCGATGTCCCAGGGAGCGTAAGGCGCGGCATGAAGCATCTTGGCCCTATAATCGAAGAACGTCTAAAGTTGTTAGAGGAACACGGAAAAGACTGGGCCGGTAAACCGGTTCGTTGTGTTTCCTCTTTAATATATTTATTTTAATTATACTTCTCATCAGAACGATATCCTGTCATGGTTGTTGGACGTGGCACCAGAGAGTGAGCGTACGGTCAAGCCCCTGACCGTCCGGGTATTGTCTATCAACTTTGCTGCCATTCACGTACGTCTCTCCATGCACTCTTTATTCTTCGCCTCATTCATGCATGCTATAGACGAGCTCAAACGTGTGTAGTTCATAAATTGCTAACTTTGTATCTGACGTTGTCCTGCAGAGCTTTGCTCATGCACTATTCTACCTGGCCGCCAACCCACAATATGTCAGACCACTTCGTGAGGAGGTGGAATCGATTGTAGAGAAAGAAGGATGGTCGAAGGCATCTGTGGGGAAGATGCGTAAAATTGACAGCTTCTTAAAGGAGTGTCAACGTCTGGCTGGAATCGGCTCCGGTACGGTGTCTCATGCCTTGAGGGAAACAGATATGCTAATGGCCTCATTCGGTCAGTGAGTCTAATGCGCAAGGCTATGAAGGACTTTACATTTTCCGACGGGACGTTCATACCCAAGGGAACTTCCATTGTCGCACCTTCCCGATCTTTGCACCTCGATGACGAGCACTACGAAAATGCTCATGAATTCGATCCTTTCCGATTTTCTGATATGCGTCACGAGGACGGCGAGGGTACCAAACACCAATTCGTTTCGACTAACCTGGAATACCTACCATTCGGCCATGGCAAACACGCATGGTAAGAATGGTTTGAGTTCTGAACAAGCTCTACGCCAGGACTTACTTCCATTCAGTCCCGGTCGATTCTTTGCTGCCAATGAGCTCAAATCCATGTTGGCTCATATTGTGGTGTCATACGATATCAAGCTAGAAGACAACAAGACCAGACCCGAGGAAATGATGATAGGAACGAGTGTTGTTCCAAACCATCATGCCAAGGTCATGTTCAGAAACAGGGTGGACTAAAAATCCGATTTCGAGAGATTAAGGTGGCGATCACGGTAGATAAGAAACCAATCCTGACACCATTCATGTGATGTATTGTACTTAGTTTATAACCTTTTCCCTATGTCAAAGAATACATCCAATCATTTTTTAGAGAAGGAAAAGAGTTAGAGATCATGGTCAGCAAATCGACCATTATTCCCTTTCTTGGTCCCACGTCCACTGACTATTAGCATGAATCGGAGCCACTATCCACATTCGGTATTCAAGCAGGCATTTCCTCTATCCGTCACTTCTGTCTTACATGCCTCTCGACACAGGATGCACCGTAGAGATCGAGACCGCGCTAGAGTGGATGTATGCCATGTTGAGCCCGCGAAAGCTCTCATCAGGCAGCTATAGCTACCCTGACCACCACCAAACTTCCAGAGCTGTTTAGGTGAACTACCAGCCATGACACGAAGTGGGGGTAGGCATGTATGATTGCAGGCCCGTAATATGGAGTACTGCTGTACTCGACCCGCTTCAGAAAAGTCTAGTCGTGCTTGTCTATGACGCTTAGTGGCGTGTAGCTGAGAGCACGGCCTGGCTCAAAAGGGCCGGCTTGGGCACGGCTTTGGAGGGCTCAGAATTGTAAAAACTTTTGGGCGGAACCTCAGCCGTGGCTCAAGCTCAAGGCTTACTAGGGCCCGGCTTGGGATTGGGCCGGGGCCCTTGAGCACATCATTGGCTGTGTTGCGTCCAAAGGCATTACGCTGGAGCGGTTTCCAGATATGGTAAGTTGCAACTTGCTCTGCTCTTGCGAAGTCTGTGTGTCGATCGATTCGAGCACCATTGCGCTCAGATTTTGCGCCTCGTTCTTGCCAATATTTTGCCTATATATCACATATAATGTGTTCATCGCGTCTGATTCGGCCTTGACATGGTCTGGTGAGTGGGTATACCATCCTAGTCGGCTTGCACTGTGTTGCATTATGATGACCCCACATTGAAAAGTACGTGATGTTGCTTTGCACATAAATACACATCTTTCTTGAAAGAGAGCGATACGTTCGAAAATGAAATGAAAGAGCATATGAATCAGCAAGACAATACATATGTATGATGACTTGGTCACTGTTATTTGAGAATGTCATCCCCAGCAGATCGACGCAAGCGAAGATCTTGAGCTGTAAAGTTTTCTTGAAGTTTAAACTCGTCCTGCGTTATCCACCCGTCCCTCCAGACAAATTTCCAAGCCGTCCGCATCCGCATTCATGGTCTCCCCATGTCCTAAGATGATGGGGCTCTCCCCCACGCCCCGCTCTTCAGTTTGAATACCCTCCGTTCCTTCATGCTTTGATTCTTCACCTACAGGCTGGCAAATTTGGCCTGGTGCGACGTCCGCGAAGGCTATCGCAGAGATGGTGGAAACATCCACGTGCGATAGCACACCGAATCCATTGTCGATCCCCTGGCGGCCACCATGGCTATCACGGTCGAACAGCTCCCGTATGCCGATGATGAACCGAGGCATCATGATGCAGAGTACCGTAGACGACAATGAACCTGCAAAGAGAGCAGGAATAGTGTTTACATTGGAAACAGCAACTGTCGACACCATTATATTGAGAGCAACGTTCCTGAAAATTCGGTGGTCAATCCAGTAGGCGAAATGCGCGATAGTGACGAACGGAAAAGATTGGAAGAGACATACAAGAGGAAATAAAGAAAACCATCCTTCACAAGCAGTTCCGTGTACTTGTTAGACCGCCACTGTTTGGTCGCTTTGTACATCCCAATCGATTCCTTCAAGGTTTTGAAGACGGCGAGGGAAAAGAGTGCTGAACTGAGAAGAAATCGTGGAAGCTGAACGCACAAGGTATACCACGATGGGTAGGTTTTGAAAGAGATGCTGCAAAAAGATAAATCAATGACCTGGTCAAATGAGCCTAGGAAAGTAATTTGTTGAACATGAATCAATCTGTAATAGTCCAGCACAACATCGCAGTCACATACCAACGAGGTTATTCACATTGTAATAGATACCCCCAAGAACAACACATATGATTAGCGGTATCAAATAAATAAACAAGAGAACATGGAGAACAATCTTGGATCTGTCCAACATTGCATACACCCGCAGTATCATGATCACTGTATTTTGAAGTCATGACTATGGTCGGGAAAGAGGTATGTATACGATCACTCACAATCAGCGGCCGCAAGGAAAACCAGATATAACATGCTTGTTACTAGATAGACCACCATGCCTTTCATGTATATGAATCACTGTGAAGCTATGAGAGGTGCTGAGCTGGTAATGGCTTACACCTATTAAAATTGCCGATACAAAGTTGTAAGTACCCTAGAGTGAAATTTTAAATCCAAAACAAACGTCTGCAAAGAAATGAGCACAAATGAGACTTGTAAAACAAATATAAAACTCACTTTTGGTGAGCCAGGCATAAATGTACTACCAACTATAAAAATATCAAATGAGGATGTCCTCCAATTAGATTGAAACCATACCAAGGGCACCACCACTTGAGGGAAGACTTATAAACATTTCTGATAGACATATAATTACAATGAAATACTACTCACATCGTATAAGCAAGGCCGGTGTAGCGCACCTACAGAGCTGTCAGAAAATCTGGCGCCTGTTGTGAATCTTCGTACCAAGAGAAATATTACAGAAACCCAAGCCCAGGGTCTGTGCTGCAACTTTGTCAGGGACATAGCATTGCGGCGGTATTTTGTATCTCATACCCAAATGTAGTCTATCTTTAAACTGGCAGGTAAATTCGTAAACGCAAAATAGAGAGCAAGACACATGCTTCCTTGGCAAAAACTAGTACTACATGAAGTAAATCGAATGATTATTACAGTTTTTGGACAAGCTCTCAGAGGTGCGGCGACTCACAATAATCGTATCCGATGGCAGTAATCATGAAAGCTGTCACACAGTAAGAATCAGAGGCTGCAGGCTGGATTTGAAGAATGAGAGGCCATGCCTGATGTGTAGTTGTTCATCAGGAGAAACTCCATTGCAGACTGCAAATCGGACGACATAGCAGACTCGACGCTAAAAATTTTTGAATGGTGAGTAGGGAAGCTGCGAGCAGCTGATACAGATACCATATATCTTGGCCGTTATATATGTGTCATCTATATACATTACATCCGACCAGAAACAATAATTAATTAGGCCCCGGTAGACATGGGCAGAGTCACGCACCATTGTGAACCTCGAAACACCCATTTAGTAATGACCAGGTACCCGTTTTGATAATCACCGGCATCCACATACCCGGAGGACAGGGTAACTTCCTTTGGTAGAGAGGCGGTGCCATCTCTGGTTTTCCGATATGCTTTACATTCTGCCTGGACCTGAAGTGACTAATAAAGTATGTACCAAGGTTAGTATTACCACGCAAATTAAGTTGCGCCCTCACTCATTAAAGGCTTGCATAGTACAGTGATGTCGATGTCCCTTTCCTTAATTATACCTATTGCACAACTTGAGTAAACCGGGCGTTCATAACATCGATGCTCGTAGTACTTGCAAGCATGAGGGAGAAAAAACACCGAGTCATGGAGCCAACATCACCTTTATCCAGGGCTATATTTGTTAATGAAGAAGCAACAGAAGTAACCCCGAACCCTGGGAACGGAAAAGGGGGAATTGAGTGGGCCTCATAATGACATAATATCTGACTACCCTGGCACCACGGCGTTAGCAGTATTTGGAACAGTTCTAAATGTTGTTCTAAATGTGAATCACGAATATAGAATATGACATACAATTTTGGAGCTGCCGGAATTTAAAGTTTGTTCGTGATTCCAAATGTTCGAAAAGACTTGAAGTTGCTACGTTCATATGGGCGTGTTCCAAACGTAGTGCTATATTAAAAGTTCAGCTCACTACAAAATGTTAGCGACAACTCTAAATATTGACTTACGTTTGGAAGCTGACTAATCTTCAAGTTTATACCGATTTCACACGAAATCATTAACTTCAAGTATGGGCAAACAAATAGGACGGTGTCCAAACTTGAAGTTGTGGACACAAACAAATGTAAAGGTATATATTTTAAATTTATTACATGTCTAAATGAAGTGGGCGAGAACGTCGCCTCCTGCTGCTATTGATCGGGCACTCGAGCCATGTTGATCGGCCAGAGTGGTCCGACCGCTGCCTCCTGGGTGACATAGCATAGTGATTGGGGACGTACGCGGATGATACGACGCTTTCTGCTATAGCGATCAGTTGCAGGAGGTCTGCATTAAAGAGTGGCCTGAAAATACAATTATACCCGTTTACGAGGTCAATCAAGAGTCATTCTGCAGGACACCACTCAGGGGAAATTATCGTAAAGTTGTCTGATCGCCCGACCGATGGTAATGTAGCAATACATCAAGTGGATCGTAAATCACCAACTAGGGTGAAAGCTTGCCACAAATGCAGCACATTCACCTCCTGCAGCATTGTCACAATGGTCGCAAAGAGTCTCAGTGGTATTCATACATAATAATCGTGACTAATACAATATCGTAGGTCAAACTGTGATTACTCTCACCCACTGGAATGGATCCTGTGATATATCCAATGCGTCTAGCTGGCGCTGTGTCAGATTTGCAATCCATGCACTATCGTATAATGCCATTGGTAAACCTTTGATGGCATCCCTAGCGCTCTCAGGATTGTCGTATGAACGAAGTCGCTTCACAGGCTTGGTGCCCTGGCGGGAGAAGATATTGCCGTCTATAAGGCACTCAGTATCAATGATCTCCATTTCGTGGTCAAGCCAGAGTTGTCTGATTACTGCTTCCTGGGCGATCACATTATGGTCGGATGCGCAAACGATATATTCCCCAGCAATTTTACAAAACGCACACACTGATACAACGGCAGATTCTTCCTACAGGTAAATGCGCACACAGAGTTTGACTATAGATATATGATGTGATTTTCTTTCGTACCCTCTTTGTTCTTCTGGGTCGGCTTGTTCTTAATACGTTTGATTCTCGCCTCTAGGTATTCGAGATTCGTCAGCGAATGGTCCGCCGTCCATGCTAAATCTCATATTTTTTCAGTAGCCTCACGTAGCATGATGATGTCTGGCTGCGATTCCTTGGGTTGCTTCAAGATATGACTCGGATTTTTGTATGTAGCAATTAGCTCTGCTTTCGATGGCACAGAAGCCTTTGCACAAATATTCAAGAGCGATTTCTGTACCCCTGGTATGTTTGACGCCCACTGTTCCAACACGGTATTCTATGACAGGGGGTAGATAGTGTTGCAACTATGATCGCATTTTTCACTTACCAATGGGATCATAGAATGGTCAGTGCAACATGCTGTCGCCATGAGTGCTATGACAAGGAGGCATACTGACGCCACCTTCATGGAGATCCACGGCACGCCCTTGATAAAATGGGACTTGATAAAATGGGACTCCTGGTCAGTATTATACTCATGAGCCCAGACATTGATCACGGCCTTTCTTCCGTCTTGTGCGGACGATGCGCTAGCGATGATACACTTTGTGGCTTTATCTCGGACCTATCTGAAGGTGAGATACTTCAGGTTTTTCTATTTGAGGTGTACGTACGCTGATGGCCTGTACAAGGCCAGCACTTGCGTGGCGCAACGTTTCCAGCAGACGACCTGTCTTGCGCTCGAAAATGTAGACAGAACCGTTATCGCTCCCACCCGCAACGATTCGGGTATCCTCTCCAAATGCAACCTGCTTCAGAATTCGGACTTTTGGTGGGTCTGTCAAGAATGTTCGGATTGGACCTCTTGTCATGCCCTCAAGGCAATACAATGTAAATCCATTGTGTGTGTTATCAATAACCACAAGGCCCTTGCGTGGACTGACCGCAGCACAGCCGCTGTAGTTAATATCTTCAATGACTAGTCGATGGCAAAACAGTACCACTGTA
>JBBPJU010000130.1:0-38843 GCA_038088875.1 Austroboletus festivus | reverse complement strand
CCTTTGCTCTTCCCTTGACCTAAGCCTTCTGTTACTGTATAGGGATATAAGGGCTACACTTGGACCTACCTGGTTCAAGCATAACACCTTGATCCTCCTCAAAAGATTGGATATATACCAACAGAAGACTTTATTATCAAAAATGACTATACATTCCAGAACCTGCTCACCATCCTCTAGTCCATTCTCTTTATCACTTGGTTGCTGGGGGCCATAGCAGCCAATATGAAATAATCCAAACCCTCTCCAAAGAATATTGGTGGCCAGAAATGACCTTCTTCATTTGTAAATTTATTGCTGGATGTCCCACTTGCCAGGCCAACAAAGTAATCACACATCTGATTCTACCACCTCTCTCTCCTATTCCCACCACTGCGGAGCACCCCTTCTAGCACATTTCCATGGATCTAATCATGGATCTTCCCCCTAGCAATGGAGCTGATAGCATTCTGGTCATGGTTGACCATGGTCTTACTCAGGGGGTAATTTTCATCTCAACCAACAAAACCATCTCTGCTGAAGGAGTAGCCTCCCTTTTCTTTCACCATGTATTCAAATGATTCAGTCTTCATGACAAATATATTTCTGATTAAGGCCCTCAGTTTGCCTCAGCATTCACAAGAGAACTTGCCTGTCTCTTAGAATATGATATTGCTCTTTCCACTGCCTACTATCCTCAAACTGACAGAGAAACTGAATAAGTAAACCAAGAACTAGAAAACTACTTATGAATATTCTGCACCAACCAACCTAACAAATGGGCAGACCTCCTTCCTATTGCAGAATTCCACCACAACTCTACCACTCACTCTGCCACCAAACAATCCCCATTCCACATCATGATGAGATATGAACCATGCTTTTACCCACCTCTCAGAAAAACCTTTCTCCCTGCAGCAGAAAACAATCTGAAAACCCTAGAAAATGCCAGAGAAGAAGCTAAAGCAGCCCTTACCTTATCACAACAGTCTATGATGAAGAAAAAATAACCAAACTTTAAACTGTGGAAAATAGGAGATAAGGTTTGGTTATCAAATAAAAACTTAAAAATCCCATATACCTCCTGAAAGCTCACATCAAGAAGAGAAGGCCCCTATGAAATCATTAAAGTTCTTTCCCCACTTATGTATCAACTGAAATTACTGTTAACCTGGAAAATTTATGATGTATTCCATGCCTCTCTTCTGTCCCCATTTATCCAGATGGAAGAGTACAGAGCTCCATTTATTAAACCTCCCCCAATGGAGATAGATAATGAAGAAGAGTATGAGATTGATCAGATCATTGGATACAGAGGCCCTCCTGCCTGCCAACAATATCTTGTCCACTGGAAAGGATATCCCTCTTTAGAAAACACCTGGGAACCAGAGTCAAACTTCACCAATGTGGACAAGATATTAAAAGACTATAAGAACTCCCACTCCCTCTAAACATGCATCAAAAACAACCCACCATCTATCTCCCCTTCTATCACTTCTCCCTTACTTCTTATTGAGATAAAAATACCAAATCTATTTAAAAGTTTTCTCACATTTCCATCTTTATTCCCAGACAATGAGTCCACTTTGATCAGACCCACATTGAAGAACATTCTTATTTTTGCTGAATTCCCTATTGTCCTTACCACTTTTCCCTCTGGTGACTTCCACAGTGGCATACTCAGATCAAACCCACATTGACCCCCTTTTCCCCAGTTGCCCTTACCTTTACAATTATGTCATTTCTACTTCCTTCCCAGTCAATATGAATGTTTATCTTGTTAAAGTGCTGGATATACACAGCTCAAGTCCAATGTCAAAGACTAGTCAATTGGTAGTGTAGTACTGTACATACCTCAAGTCCAATGTCAAAGATTGAAGAAAAGAGACATTGGACTCTGACTTATATATGTAGAACAGAGCCAAAACATCATCAAACATCAACAAGTGCAATAAGTGCAACCAATCACCAGAGAGTGCTCAATCACCAAACCTAACACTTCCCCTTGACTGTGCATCTCTCTGCACTGCTAACTCCACCTGGATGCACCCAATCCTAGCATTTCACAGAACTTCTCAACTTTAACTCGAGGCAATGCCTTTGTGAGTAAATCAGCAGGCATACTGTCAGTTGGCACATAAGTAGGCACAATAGCACCTGAATCAACCATATCTTGAAGCCAGAACCATGAGAGATCCAATTGTTTCATCCTGTCATGGTGTTCTGGGTGTTTGGATACTTAGATGGCAGACTGATTATCAATATGAAGGCAGGACAATGAATTTAGAGGAAAGCCTAGCTCCTTTAGCATTTTTTGCATCCAGATGATTTCCTTGCCAGCCTCACAGGCAGCCATATACTCTGCTTCAGTGGTAGATAAGGCAACCACAGATTGTCACTTTGACATCCAGGAAACAGCACCAGTACCAATCTTGACAATAAAAGCACCAGTAGACTGCCCGGAATCCTTGCATGCACCATAGTTGGCATCAGAGTAAGTGGAGAATACTTCAGAGGCAGTAGGATCTGGAGAGTAGGTGATGGAATATGATAGAGTGCCCTTGATATATTGCATTAGGTGTTTGATTGCATTCCAGTGGGCAATACCTGGATTAGAGGTGAAGGAAGCCAGTTGACCCACTGTGAAAGCAGTATCTGGGTGAGTTGTGTAACACAAGTACTGCAGGGATCCAATAGCACCACCATAGTCGACTGTGCGCATAAAAGAGCATTCCTCAGCAGTTCTGGGGCTTTGGTCATGAGATAGACACAATCCTGGAGTCATAGGGGTGGAAACTGGCTTGCAATCAGCCATACCATAGCAAGAAAGCATTTCAGCACAGTATTGAGGCTGAGAGATAGTGAGTGAGTGATTTGAGTGATTTCGAGTGATTTTAATGCCTAATAGCTCAGTAGTGGGCTCCAAGTCATGAAGTTTGAAGTGCTTGTTCAAATCAGCAATGGCTTGCTTAATTGCTGGCAAAGATTTGGATGCAAAGGTCATATCGTCCACAAACACTGGGAGAATGATCCTGACATCACCTCAGATGAAGATATAGACTGTAGCATCAGAGTAAGTCTGTTTAAATCCAAGAGACTCCAGAGTAGTGTGCATTTTGTGATTCCATTGATTTCCACCTTGTTTTGTGCCATATAGTGATTTCTTCAGCAGACAGACCAGTTCCTTTGCATTTCCAACTGCAAATCCTTCTGGCTGTTCCATATAGATATCACAGTCCATCTCACCATTTAAATAGGTGTTGGAGATATCAACAGACCATAACTGAAGGTCTTCAAGCACAACTAAGGCCAAAATGATGCGCAAAGTGGGCAAGTGCACAGTAGGGGCGAAAACTTCAAGATACTTGAATCCTGGGCGCTGGGCAAAGCCTTGAGCTACTAGACGACCTTTATAATATTTAAATGAGCCATCAGTGTGATATTTCTGTGTAAAAACCCATCTGGACCCAATCACAGGCTTATCCTTGGGTTGAGGCACTAGAGTCCAGGTTCCTTTTGACTTGTGAGCATCTAGTTCGACTTGGGCAGCTTCTCTCCACTTTGGGGCATCAAGGCATCATATGGCATCTGCAAATGACTTTGGGTGTGGCGAGTTCACAGCTAAACACTGGGCAAAGTCTCCTTCCTCACTATCAGAGACAACATCATCATCTGACTCTGTGTCATCCCTATAGGGTCCAAGTTGTGCTGGGCTGAGTTTCCACCATTCCCTGGGTGGTTGCCTATTCCTAGGTGGCAATTGAGCTCCAATTCCGACTGGACTTTGTGGAAGCACTGCAACTTGAGCTGGGGGTGTCTCAGGAAGTGGAGGAGGTGCTGGCTCCTCATCTTCATCAGGATCCTGCTCCCCCTGAGGTGGCAACATCTCCGAAACATTTGTGGCATCGTCTTCATCATCCTCAGAGGTAGATAACTGTGGTGGAGTGTATGAGCTGGATGGATTTGGAACTGGGAGGTTCTGTTGCTTCAGTTTGGGTCTTTCATCAAAATCAGTGCATTCTGAGATGATTGTGCGCTTTGTTGTAGGGTTGTAGAATTTCCATCCTTTATAACCAGTAGGATAACCAATAAACACACACTTTTCATAGTGAGGCTGAAGCGCAGCTCTTTTATCCTTTTGCAAGTGCACATAGGCAGTGCATCCCCAGACTTGAAGATGGGAAACATCTGGTTTTTGTCCATGCCACAGTTCATAGGGAGTAGAACGATCCAAGGCAGCTGTGGGACACCTGTTCCAGACATGCACCAATGTAGCAAGTGCTTCGCCCCAGAATGAAGTAGAGAAGCCTGATTTCTTCAACATAGCTGTAATGCGCTCAGAGAGGACGCAATTTGCTCTTTCAGAGACTCCATTTTGCTGAGGATGCGCCCTGACAGTGTGTTGGTGCTCTATGCCACATTTCCGAGTGAATTTGAGCATGTCATTGCTCATATACTCACCCCCCTTGTCATCTCGAAGTGTTTTGATCCTCCTTTCGCTCTGATTCTCTGCATATGCCTTAAACTGTTTAAATGTGTTGAAAATGTCCGATTTGGCCTTAATAGGTAGCACAAAGCGAAATCTGGAGTAGTCATCAATGAAAGTGACCCAATAGCAATATCCAGAGAAGGAGGGGTATGGAACAGAATGTACATCAGAGTGGACAAGTTTCAGAGGGTGGGATGCACACCAGGAACTGCTAGGAAATGGATTTGCATGCATTTTGCCTGCCAAGCATGGCTCATAAATAGGATCAGGTGTTGCTTTCGACTCCAGTTTCATACCAGTGACCATATTGCGCTTATTCAGTGCTCTAATGTCTACTAGATTGTGGTGGGCAAGTCTGTGATATCAGAGGGCTAAGTCGAGTGGCAGAGTAGATGCTGGGCATGCAAATTCAGTAATTGATTCAGTAGTTCCATCTAGGAAAGCAGCATTATGACTGTTGATTGGTGCAACAAAGAGTGGGGGACCATTATTTCGATAAAAGGCCATTTCTGAGGAAGTAATCTCCATAGTGAAGCCAGAGTGTCGAGTGAGATAGAGGACAGCAAGGAGGTTGTTTTGAAGCTCAGGAACATGCAGGACATTGCTAAATTCAACTGGTCAAGCCTTCTTTCCATCTATAGAGGAGTTGAATACCACAGAGCCAATACCAGCAGAATAGAGTAGAGTATTGTCTGCAAGCTTAATTGGGACAAATTTGGCTTATAATTGTGCAGCCAGTGGCGATGAGGAGTCATATGAGAGGTAGCCCCAGTGTCTGCATTTCAGTCGAAGTCTGCATCACTCTGGATAGGTGAGAGAGGGTCTGAGGAATCACTGGAGTGAAAACTAGCATTTCCAGCATGCTTGACAGTGTCCATAGATGTCAATGATGAATGGGAAGGGGAATTGGCCTGTTTAAGGCGATAATAGCGCTTTTCAGACTGATTTGACCAACTGGATAGCATAGGGCATTAATTGGCACAAGAATGTAGCCAAAAGAGATGAAATGAAGATGAAACAAAGAGGAGAAGGGATAGGATGAGGGTTGATCACCTATAGAGTGAATTGACTATGAGGACTCAGAGCTCAGGGCTCATAACCTGTTAAAGTGCTGGATATACACAGCTCGAGTCCAATGTCAAAGACTGAAGAAAAGAGACATTGGACTTCAACTTATATATGTAGAACAGAGCCAAAACATCATCAAACATCAACAAGTGCAATAAGCACAACCAATCACCAGAGAGTGCTCAATCACCAAATCTAACATATCTTGCCTCTGTTTCTGTTATTTTATATTATAGACACTTTACCTATCTCTGAACAATGATGACTTTACGCCCTCTTCCTTGACACCCCTGCTACTCTTGAACATCTCCTCAACCACCATGGTCTATGGTTCCTGTTACGATTCATCCCTGGAGCATAGCTGAGTAGCATCTGGACTACTCTTTTTCTTTGACATCCTTTACCTTGACTTACTTGTACTATTTCCTAGATGAGTCTACTTGCATTCTATGCGGATATGCTCCATTTCCTCGACTCATCTAGTTCCTATTACTCCTGCTTACCTGATTCCTCTTTGTCACAGACATTCCCTTTGATCCGATTACTCATTGTATCTTTGTCATGGATAAGTCATTCCTTATCTCTTATCTTGGTTCAACCCTTGACCCTTCTGACTCATCCATTCCATTATTATCTCACTTCATCTATTTTTCCTGACTTAGCCCCTGATCTCAGATCACCTTCTATTTCTCTGGCTAAGTCATCACTTCTTTGATATTCCATTATATTCCAGGACATTCTGATGATTCGTCATCTTGACTCATCATCAGTACCCTTTACCCTGTTCCCTTTCTTGTACAACACAGCCGCTCCCCCTGATCACTACATATAGCAGTTCCCTTTGTACTATAGATCCCCATCTTAGACCTCCCTTAATTCCTTCCCTTCGTCGTCCCCTGCTATGATCCCCTGCTACCTCTTATACCCTCTACTCCTATGAATCTATCATATACCCTGAAACCTCGTTATCTGAACATCTGTCTGTTGCTTCTCCAAGAACTCCTGATCTTCAACAGTATTCTCAGACCGCTGTCTTGAAGCTCTCTTCACCTTGCACATCGGTGCTGTTCCTCAGTTATCTCTTCTATCGTCACATCACCGATTCTCCTTGACTACTGATGGCAATCCTATATTCCGATCTTATCCACGTCTAGCCAACCCTCTATCTATGACTGGCAGCATCCTCTGCCCCTCCTTGATTAATGGCGACATCTATCGCCTACCCCTCTGTCCTGATGATGTCCTTCCAGCCGTCTGTCCATCACCATCCCCTGTCCATCCTCTAGAACGTACCTTTCCCCTCTCTCCCTTCTGTCACCTCTGTTCCCTGAGAAGGAGCGTAAGGGCTATGCTTGGACCTACCCGGTACAAGCGTAACAGTTCCCTTCCCCCCTCCTCACAACTGTCTTCTCCTACCGAAGCCTTGCAGTGGTTAGGAATGTGGCAGCCACATCGCCCGACTTTTCCAACAATGCTACCAATGCCCTTGAAGAGTCAATCAAACACATCTTGGATACCCTCCACCATCTTAACTTCGACAGAACCATTGGCTCCCTTGCAGCCATTCCCCTGCTCAACTTTGTTGAACAGATATTCCAGGAACAACCCCAGTTTATTTGACTCAAAGGATATCACTCAGAAAGATATTATCAAAGTATCATCTGAGCTAGCACTGGAAATTTTGCTAATGCAATTATCTTAGCTAATGTCACGCACTGCGTGGACTACCCACAGAGGGCCACCCCTTTTCCTCATGAAGGGGACAGACCATGGCTTAACGCCAACATCACGACAGCAGCCTACGGAGGGAATCCAGACAGACAACATCAGTTCTGGAATGGAGAGGCAGAAGAAGCAACCTGGGAAGAGGTGTTAGACCAGGAAGTGCAGGTACCTGGCTGGTGGAATATGCAAGCTCCACCAGCACCCCTAGAGGAGACCACACCCATGCCAGAATGGCCTACTGATCCCGCATGGATGTAACATATCCATGCCCAGATCCATTGTACATACTCTGATCTAGCCATTATCATCATTATCGTTCAAACTCTATTTCTTTTGTGATCGCACCCTTACACTGGTGCAATCTTCCTTCTTCCCCCATTCTTCTTCCACCTATGCCCACCTATGTATAACCCTTTGCCCAGAGGACAGTCCCCCACCTACCCATGACCTCTCCTTACAGTCATATTGTTTCCCCTATTCACTATAAATACGACTGCTGTTACACTGGACAAGTGTGTTACAATCGATGATAGGGACTGCCTTGGTCATCGGAAGGATTGTCATTGTACGACTTGTTGGTTGTGGATGGGGAATGGTTATGACGTCGATGAACTGGATCCCCCACCTGAGGAAGAACCAGCCTGGCCACAGGTTGACAAGTGGATGTAGAGGTGGGCTGAAAGTCGGACGACGGACCCTTTATTTTTCTTCTGGATACCCAAAAGCTGAGTTCATCTTTCCACCTCAGTATTGGGGACGTTTTAGGTCGTTGATCTACTTCAGATCTTCTATCAATGACCTCTCCGTTGATGTACCCTTACTTCGGTTCTTCTGATGGAGACCGCATTGTCTTATCTCTTACCAGTATGTTGGGCATCACCAGCCCCTTTTCATTTACCTTATCCTCGGACTACCTCGTTTCTTGCCTCATGTGAGGTGCAGCATTTGCAGATCTCGATCTGCAGTGCCTCTTCCCTTCCACATATAGGATCTATACCTCAGGGGATCACTATAAATACGGTAGCCACTTGTACTTGTAGCCTCAGCTAGATCTTCGCAATCACAAGCACAGTGTCTAGTTTCCTCAGTGTGAAAGAGTCACTGCAGCAAACCCCTTAGGATTTCTATTAGTCTTCACGCTACTATTGAGTGCGTGCTGCGATAAAGGATCAGACTAGGTGCTACGCTTGTCCAGCGTAACATTAGATCTAGCTGAACTATCACCCCTTGTATCATCAAGAAGGGTATTAACTATCCAAGATTTCATCCAACAGATTTACCATCCCTGTGGACTCCGACTCGGATCCACAAAGAGACGAACAAGCTGAGGCCATCAGAAACTCCCCGGTTCCTCCTAGACATCTTCGAATCCCCGGAAGAGGTGGAACTCCTAGGACATCTGATCCACCCATCTCCCATAGACGGACAATGTATCGCCGCCCTTCTACGTCAGAACCCGCACCTCCAGCAGTTACTACAGAGACTATCATTGCCCAAAGGAGTACATCTCCTATATCTGTTGAATTACCACTTGTATCTCCGGATACTTCAAGAAGGGAGCCAGAGTCTCACAAGAGCAGACCACCCACCCCAGAACTGATTCAGGTAGATGTCGAAGAAGAAGACTTTACCCTCGGAATACCAGTACCCCCCAGGAAAATGTCCAGTGCAAAAGAACTTCAAGCTGGTTGTCCAGCCGACTTCTCTGGAAAAGCAGAAGATGCCAAATGGTGGATCTTATCGATGTCCACCTACTTCGTACTAAATGAAGACCTCTATGATATGGAAATGAAGAAGATCTTCACATGTCTAAACAAGATGAGTAAAGGAAGAGGAAGGATATATGCCGAAGAATGGTATACCACCCATGAAAATAGAACCAAGGAGGAAAAGAAGAAGTACAAGTATGAAAACTTCGCCATTGAGTTCTCAAACTTGTTTGTATCAGAAGAATCCCACAAAGATAGTCGAAGGAAACTCACTCAAATGCACATGAAGCGAGGCCCGTCTACTATGGCCAACCTCCAAGAATACATCCAAGACTTCCAACTCGAAGCCGCCAACTCTAAAGAAAAAAGTGAAGGAGCTCTATGTGAATGGTTCGTCAAAGGATTAAACTTCGACATCTCTTCCCCCATAGTCCTGCAAGGAGAACCCGATACCCTGAAATCTTGGATAGACAAATCCTTCACCAGAATGAGACAAATCGAAAGGGAAAGGGACCTTCGAGGAAACCGCCTTTCCTACTCTGGAGCAGGAAGCAACAGAGGAAGAAGCCGAGACCCGAATGCCATGGATGTAGACGTCATCAGGCTCTCCCCAGTGGAAAAAGCCAAACACATCAGGGAAAACCAATGCTTCATATGCCATCGCGTCGGCTGTTCTACAAGGAAACACCCGAGGGACCGCCCTCAGGGTCAGAATCAGGGAAATAAGGATAACCAAAGAGCACAAACAAAACCTCAGGAAAAAGTCTGAGAGGTTAAAGAAGAACCAAGCAGGGTAGCAGATGAATACGTAAAGAAACTCACCAGCGAAAAGAAGGTTAATCAAGAAGATCTCCTCAGAGTGTTGAAAGAAGTATATGATGAAGAATACACACCGATGGAAGGGGTAGAAGAAGCAAAAGAGGAAACAGTCGCCAAGGTGGAAGTCCAGTCCACATTCTCTAAAGAAATGATCGCTCGAATTGCCAAAGTAAAGGGTTTTTAAGAAGGGGGTGTGCTGTCGTGTCACGACTCCCTAGACTTCCATCTGTACTAGTATCAAATGACCCAGAAGCAATCCAAATCCCAATTCTCATACACAACCTAGATGGAAGAACCACGATCAAAACCAGAGCATTAGTAGACTGCGGAGCAACCAACTGCTTCCTAGACCTATCCTTTGCCAAAAGACATGGACTCCCCTTGGAACGACTCAGACAGCCAAGAAATGCCATAAATGCCGACGGAACCAAGAATGCCGGAGGAGAAATACGTTACAAAACCACCATGGAAATAGAAATTGCAGGAAGAAAGGAGAAACGAACATTCCTCATCATAGGATGTGGAAAAACGGACATCATTTTAGGAATGACCTGGTTGAAACAAGTAAATCCGGACATCAACTGGTCCACCGGTCACCTCTCCATCCCTGAAAGAATCCCACCAAGAAAAGACGATACCGAACCACAAAGATATCTAGTAAAATATCTGTCTTGCGACCTCACTCATCCCAGTGAGGAAGTAGTTATTCAACATTGTGGAGACGAAGAAGATTTCGAGGAGATAAGGAAAACCACTATATCCACAGAACTAGCAATCAATGAGGAAAAAAAGGAAGTAAAGCTTCCAGAAAAGTTCAAAAAATACAAAAAAGTATTCTCCGAAGAAGCCACTCATAAAGTACCACCCTCTCGCCCCTATGATCACTGAATAGATTTGGACGACTCTTTTACTCCGAAATGAGCTAAAAACTACCCCCTCAACCCAACCGAAAGCGAAGCATGTAGGAAATTCTTAGATGAACAACTAGCTGCAGGAAAAATCAGGCCATCACAATCCCCCCAAGCCTCCCCTTTCTTCTTTGTAGATAAGAAAGACGGAAAACTTCGCCCATGCCAGGACTACAGATACCTGAACTCCCATACAATCAAAAATGCCTATCCCCTACCACTTATATCCGACCTAGTAGACAAAGTCAAGGGATCAAAAGTGTTTACAAAAATGGACGTAAGATGGGGGTATAACAACGTACTGATCAAACCAGAGGACAGATGGAAGGCAGCCTTTATCACCCCATTTGGACTATTTGAACCCACAGTAATGTTCTTCGGCCTGTGCAACTCCCCGGCCACCTTTCAGGCGTTAATGGATGACATCTTTGCCGATTATATCGCTGAAGGATGGCTGATCATCTACATGGATGATCTCCTAATCCACTCCTCCTCCCAGAAACTACAAGATGAACGAACCCAGAAAGTACTACAACGAATGATGGAACACGAACTGTACCTCAAACTAGAGAAATGTACCTTTGATGCATCAAAAGTGGACTATCTAGGAATGATCATATCAGAGGACGAACTATCCATGGATCCAACTAAACTAAAAGCGATTGAAGGATGGCTTCCCCCAACCACTGTAAAAGAAGTACGATCCTTTCTAGGATTCTGCAACTTTTACCAAAAATTCATCCCCGGATTCTCGGACATCTGTCGACCTCTAGTAAATCTCACTATGAAAAGTCAACCTTGGCAATGGACTACAAAAGAGAACGACGCTTTCCTTACCCTGAAAAAACATTTCCTCAGCAAACCTGTCCTGTCTATCCCTAACCCAAAGAAACCATTCTATGTCATGACCGATGCTTCCCTGGGAGCAATGGGAGGAATTCTCATGCAAAAAGATGGCAATGGCGATTTGCATCCCTGCACTTATCGATCATCCACACTGTCCCCTGCAGAAAGAAACTACGACATCTATGACAAGGAATTATTAGGGGTAATCCATGCATTAGAAGACTGGCGTCACTATCTAAGAGGAACAGAACATCAAGTCACTATTCTGACCGATCACAAAAATCTACTATATTTCAAAGAACCAAGAAAACTCACCCGACGACATGCACGCTGGCAATTGTTTCTACAAGACTATGACCTGACCTTTCATCACATTCCCGGAAAAGACTTATCCCCTGCCGACGCACTATCACGAAAAGACCTCCCATCCACCACTCAAGATAATACAGATCTCCTCTTACTCCCCGATGATCTGTTCATCAGACAAATCGACGTAGCCCTCCAGGAAAAAATTACCGTCTCTACCCCATCCAACCCTTTGGTGCTAAAGGCACTCCAACACCTTGATGATGGAGTCACCCTTCCTTTACCCCGCTCTTCCCCTCATGACTGGTCATATACCGATGGCAAATTATATTATCAGAAACGCCTGTATGTCCCCGAACCAGCCTGCCACCCTCTCGTCCATTCTCTCCATCACTCCCTTGCGGGGGGACACAGCGGTCAATATAAAACAATCCAACTACTCTCGAAAGACTTTTGGTGGCCTGGGATGTCCTCCTTTGTCCGCCGCTTTATCACCGGCTGCCCTACTTGTCAAGCTACCAAAGTCATTACTCATCCAATGCTACCCCCACTTTCCCCTATCCCGACCACGGCAACCCGCCCGTTTCAACACATTTCTGTAGACCTTATCACTGATCTACCCCCTAGCAACGGCTTTGACAGTATTCTGGTCGTGGTCGACCATGGCCTTACTCGGGGGGTAATTTTCGTCCCTACCAACAAAACTGTATCCGCAGAAGGGGTAGCTTCACTCTTTTTCCACCATGTATTCAAAAGATTCGGCCTCCATGACAAATGCATCTCCGACAGAGGCCCTCAATTCGCCTCCGCATTCGCCAGAGAACTCGCCCATCTATTAGAATATGATGTCGCCCTCTCCACCGCTTATCACCCCCAAACTGACGGAGAAACTGAACGAGTAAACCAAGAACTGGAGAACTACCTGCGAATATTCTGTACCAATCAACCTAACAAATGGACGGACCTACTCCCCATCGCAGAGTTCCACCATAACTCCACTACCCACTCTGCCACCAAACAAACTCCATTCTCAGTCATGATGGGCTACGAACCACATTCTTACCCTCCCCTTGGGAAAACCTTCCTTTCCGCCGCAGAAAACCGTCTGAAAACCCTAGAAAACGCCAGAGAAGAAGCCAAAGCCGCCCTTATCTTATCTCAACAAACCATGACGAAGAAAACCCGATCAAACTTTAAACCTTGGAAGATAGGGGATAAGGTTTGGTTATCAAATAAAAACTTAAAAATCCCGTATATCTCCCGAAAGTTAGCTCCCAGAAGAGAAGGGCCATTTGAAATTGTTAAGGTTCTCTCCCCGCTCACGTATCAACTGAAGCTACCACCCACTTGGAAAATTCATGACGTCTTCCACGCTTCTCTTCTTTCCCCATTCACCCAAACGGAGGAGTACGGAACTCCGTTTACCTCACCACCCCCAATGGAGATAGATAACGAAGAAGAATACGAGATTGATCAGATCATAGCACATAGGGGTCCACCTGCCCGTCGACAATATCTTGTCCGATGGAAAGGATATCCCTCTTCGGAAAACACTTGGGAACCAGAAAGGAACTTCACCAATGCGGACACCATTCTGAAAAACTATAAAAACCTCCACTCCCTCTAGAAATACACTCAAAACAACCCTCCTGTCGATTGGACTTCTATCACTTCACTTTAACTTCCCATACACTCTCAAAAAAGAACAAAAAGAAACTTCGCCAATTTTCCCATCTCTCTATTTTTGAACCAGGACGACGTGTTCACTTCTGCCAAACTCACAAAGAAGAACACAGCTTCTTTTGTACCATCGCTTATTGTCCTTATCACACCTCCCCCTGGTGACTTCACCGTGGTGTACTCCGATCAAACCCACATTGATCCCCTTTGTGCCAGTCGCCCCTTCCTCTATAATTCCGTTATTCCCACCATTTTTCCAGTCAATATGAACGTTTACCTTTCTTCAGTTTCAGACATTTATATTATAGACACTCTTCCAATCTCTGAATGTTGCAGACTCTATGCCCTCTTCCTCGATACTCCCACCACCCTCGAACATCTCCTCAATCATAATGATCTACGGTTCCCTTCCCCCCTCCTCACGACCGTCTTCTCCTACCGAAGCCTCGCTGTGGTCCACAATGTGGCAGCCACATCACCCGACTTTCCCAACAATGCTACCAATGCCCTTAAAGAGTCAATCGAACATGTCCTGGACACCCTCCACCACCTTAACTTCGACAACACCATCGGCTCCCTCCCAGCCATCCCCCTCATCAACCTCGTCGAAAGAGTTTTCCAGGACCAGCCCCAAGTTATTAGACTCAGAGGATATCGCTCTGGAAGATATTATAGAAGTATCATCCGAGCTTGCGCTGGGAATTTCGCTAATGCGATTATCATGCCTAACCGGGTCCCCCCACTCCTGTGCCATGGCCCTAGCGGAAGGCATCCTCGTTCCACCACACCATCTTCCACAGCGTCTTCAGACGGAGAGCGAACTGACCAACTCCCACTCCCGACCAGACCCCCTCTCATTGAACGAATCGATGACCCTCCAGTCCCCGCTAGACAGCTGGTACCTCAACAGCCTTATCCCGCTCTTCACTGCAGACTCTGCAAGGCAGAGGACCATTCCATCAAGGACTGTCGATCCTACGTCTGCCCCCATTGCCACTGCACTGCTCCCGGACACGGTCCTCACCGATGTCCAGACCGTCCCAGATCCCCAGGGTCAGAGAACGAGGATGGATCTATGGCATAAATTGGGGTTTCAGCCATACGACGGAGGTAATGTTACAATCGATGATAGGGACTGCCTTGGTCATCGGAAGGATTGTCATTGTACGACTTGTTGGTTGTGGATGGGGAATGGTTATGACGTCGATGAACTGGATCCCCCACCTGAGGAAGAACCAGCCTGGCCACAGGTTGACAAGTGGATGTAGAGGTGGGCTGAAAGTCGGACGACGGACCCTTTATTTTTCTTCTGGATACCCAAAAGCTGAGTTTATCTTTCCACCTCAGTATTGGGGACGTTTTAGGTTGTTGATCTACTTCAGATCTTCTATCAATGACCTCTCTGTTGATGTACCCTTACTTCGGTTCTCCTGATGGAGACCGCATTGTCTTATCTCTTACCAGTATGTTGGGCATCACCAGCCCCTTTTCATTTACCTTATCCTCGGACTACTTCGTTTCTTGCCTCATGTGAGGTGCAGCATTTGCGGATCTCGATCTGCAGTGCCTCTTCCCTTCCATATATAGGATCTATACCTCAGGGGATCACTATAAATACGGTAGCCACTTGTACTTGTAGCCTCAGCTAGATCTTCGCAATCACAAGCGCAGTGTCTAGTTTCCTCAGTGTGAAAGAGTCACTGCAGCAAACCCCTTAGGATTTCTATTAGTCTTCATGCTACTATTGAGTGCGTGCTGCGATAAAGGATCAGACTAGGTGCTACGCTTGTCCAGCGTAACAAAGTGTGACACCTAGTCTGATCCTTTATCACAGCATGTACTCAATAGTAGCATGAAGATTAATAGAAATCTGGATAGAAGTTCACTGCAGTGACTCTTTCATACTGAGGAAACTAGACACCACACTTGTGATTGCATAGATCTAGCTGGGGTTACAAGTACAGACAGCTACCGTATTTATAGTTATCCCCTAAGATATAGATCCCTATTGTGGAAGGAAAGAGGCACTGTAGATCGAGATCCACAAATGCTACACCTCACATGAGGCAAGGAATGAGGTAGTCCGATGATATGGTAAATGAAAAAGGGGCGAAGATGCCCAACATACTGGATTCGGAGAATGGAAGATAAGACAATGAGGCCTCCATCAGAAGAGCTGAAATAATGGTACATCAATGGAGAGGTCATTGATAGAAGATCTGAAAGAGATCAATAACCTAAAGTGTCCCCAATACTGAGGCAGAAATAGGAACTCAGCTTTTGGGTATCAATAAGGGAAAATGATGGGTCTGTTATCTACTTTCAGCCCACTACTCCATCCACTCATCAACCTGTGGCCAGGCTGGTTCTTCTTCTGCAGGCATGTCCAACTCGTCAACATCATATCCATTCCCCATCCATAACCAACATGTAGTGCAATAGCAGTCCTTCCTATGACCCAGGTAATCTCGATCAGAGATCATAACATTACCTTCGTTGTATGGCTGAAACCCTGATTCACACCATAGATCCATCCTTGTTCTCCGATCCTGGAGATCTGGGGTGGTCTGGGCATCTGGGAGGACCATGTTCAGGAGCAGGGAGTTGACAGTGGGGGCAGATGTAAGATCGACAGCTCTTGATGGTGTGGTCGGTGGCCTTGCAGAATCTGCAGTGAAGGCCGGAATAAGGCTGTCGAGATACCAGCTGTCTAGCAGGGATGGGTGCATCAGAGATTCACTCCTGAAGAGGGGGGTGGACTGGGATGGGGAGTTGGTTGGTGTGGTCATCATCGTCCGAAGGCTCTCTGGAAGAAGGTGTGATGGAATGAGGATCCTTTTGCTAGGGCCATGGCATGGGAGTGGGGGGACCCAGTTAGGTAAGATAATCGCATGAGCGAAATTCCCAGTGCTAGCTCTGATGATGCTTCTATGATATCCTCCAGAGCAATATCCTCTGAGTCTAATAAAGTGGAGTTGGTCCTGGAAGATTTGTTCAACAAAGTTGACAAGGGGAATGGCAGGGAGGGAGCCAATGGTTCTGTCGAAGTTGAGGTGGTGGAGTGTGTCCAGGATGTGTTCGATAGACTCTTTCAAGGCGTTGGTAGCATTATTGGGAAAGTCGGGTGATGAGGCTGCCACATTGTGGACCACAGCGAGGCTTCTGTAGGAGAAGACAGTTGTGAGGAGGGGGGAAGGGAACTGTAGATCATGATGGTTGAGGAGATGTTCAAGGGTGGCAGAAGTATCAAGGAAGAGGACATAGAGTCAACGACGTTCAGAGATGGGGAGAGTATCTATGATATAAATGTCTGAAACAGAAGTGAGATAAACATTTATATTAACAGGGAAAGAAGTCAGAATGATGGAATTATAGAGATAAGGGTGACTAGCACAAAGGGGATCAATGTGGGTTTGATCGGAGTACACCACGATGAGATCACCAGGGGGAGGTATGATAAGGGCAGTAAGCGATTGAACAGAAGAAGGTGTGCTCTTCTTGGTGGGTTTGGCAGAAATGAATGTGATGACCAGGTACAAAAATAGAAAGATGGGAGAATTGGCAAAGTTTCTTTTTCTTTTGCTTGTTTAGTTTATGAGAGGTAAGGATGAAGTGGTAAAAGTTGAGTCAAGTGGAAGGTTGTCTGCGATGCATGGCTAGAGGGAGTGGAGGTTTTTATAGTCTTGTAGAATAGAGTCTGTGTTGGTGAAGTTCCATTCTGGTTCCCAGGTGTTTTCTAAAGATGGGTATCCTTTCCAGTGGACAAGATACTGGTGGCAAGTGGAGGGGCCTCTATGTGCTACAATTTGATCAATCTCATATTCTTCTTCATTATCTATCTCCATTGGGGGTGGTGAGGTAAACAGAACTCCATACTCTTCTGTCTGAGTAAATGGGGAAAGAAGGGAGGCGTGGAATACATCATGAATCTTCCAGGTGGGTGGTAACTTCAGTTGGTATGTAAGCAGGGAGAGAACTTTAGTGATTTCGAAGGGTTCTTCTCTTCTGGAAGCAAGCTTTCAGAAGATATAAGGGATCTTAAGGTTTTTATTTGATAATCAAACTTTGTCTCCTGTTTTCTATGGTTTAAAGTTTGATCAGGTTTTCTTCGTCATGGCTTGTTGTGATAAGATAAGGGCTGCTTTAGCTTCTTCCCTGGCATTTTCTAGGGTTTTCAGTTGGTTTTCTGTGGTGGGGAGGAAGGTTTTTCCGAGTGGGAGGTAGGAGTGTGGTTCATAGTCCATCATAATGGAGAAGGGGGTCTGTTTGGTGGCGGAATGAATGGTGGAGTTGTGGTGGAATTCGGCAATTGGGAGAAGGTCCGCCCATTTGTTGGGTTGATTGGTGCAAAAGATCCATAGGTAGTTCTCCAGCTCCTGATTGACATGTTCAGTTTCTCCATCAGTTTGGGGGTGGTAGGCAGTGGATAGGGCAACGTCATATTCAAGTAGTCGGGCAAGTTCTCTGGCAAATGTAGAGGCAAATTGAGGGCCTCTGTCAGAGATGCATTTATTGTGGAGTCCAAATCTTTTGAATATGTAATGGAAGAAGAGGGAAGTGATGCCTTCTGCGGATACCGTTTTATTAGTTGGGATGAAAATTACCCCCTGAGTAAGCCCATGGTCAACCACGACCAATATGCTATCAAAACCCTGACTGGGGGGCAGATCAGTGATGAGGTCCATGGATATGTGTTGGAAAGGTCGGAATACAGTAGTGGAGATGGGGGAGAGTGGTGGGAGGGTTGGATGGGTGATTACTTTGTTGGCCTGACATGTGGGGCATCCAGCAATGAATCACCAGACAAAGGAGGACAATCCCGGCCACCAGTAGTCTTTGCTGAGAGTTTGGATGGTTTTGTATTGGCTGCTGTGTCCCCCGGCAAGGGAGTGATGGAGGGAGTGGACTAGTGGATGGCGGGCAGGTTCTGGAATGTAGAGGCGATATTGATAATATAGTTTTCTGTTTTCAAATGACCAGTCAGCGGGTGAAGAGCAAGGCAGGGGAAGGGTGACTCTGTCATTGAGGTGTTGTAAGGCTTTTAACACAAGGGGGTCAGTTGAGGTAGAGACAGTTAGTTTTTCTTGGAGTGCCAGATCGATTTTCCTACAGAACAGGTCATCCGGTAGTAAGAGAAGATCAGTGTTGTCTGTTGTGGTGGAAGGGAGGTCCTTTCATGATAGGGTGTCAGCAGGGGATAGATCCTTCCCGGATACATGGTGGAAGGTTAGATCATAGTCTTGTAGGAATAATTGCCATCAGGCATGTCACCTGGTAAGTTTTCAAGGTTCTTTGAAGTAGAGTAAGTTTTTATGGTTGGTAAGAATGGTTACTTGGTTTTCTGTCCCTCGCAAATAATGTCTCCAGTCTTCCAAAGCATGGATTACTCCTAATAACTCTTTGTTATAGATATCATAGTTTCGTTCTGCGGGAGATAATGTGGATGAGTGATATGCACAAGGGTGAAGATCTCTATTGCCATCTTTTTGCATAAGGATTCCTCCTGTTGCTCCTAAGGAGGCATCTGTCATGACATAGAAGGGTTTCCTTTGGTCAGGAATGGATAGGACAGGGCAGCTGAGGAAGTGTTTTTTGAGGGTGAGGAAAGCATCATTTTCTTTGTTCATCCATTGCCAGGATTGGTTTTTTGTAGTGAGTATTACTAGGGGTCGACAAATATTGGAAAATCCAGGGATAAATTTTCTGTAGAAGTTACAAAATCCTAGGAAAGATCTTGTTTCTTTTATGGTAGTAGATGGGAGCCATCCTTCTATGGCTTTCAGCTTGGTGGGGTCCATGGATAGTTCATCTTCAGAGATGATCATTCCTAGATAGTCTACCTTTGACGTGTTGAATGTGCATTTCTCTAGTTTGAGGTATAATTCATATTCCATCATCCTTTGAAGTACCTTCTGAGTTCACTTGTCTTGCAGTTCTTGTGAGGGGGAGTGAATGAGGAGATCATCCATGTATATGATGAGCCATCCTTGGGCAATGTAGTCTGTGAAGATGTCATCCATTAAGGCTTGGAACGTTGCTGGTGAGTTGCATAGGCTAAAGAACATGATCGTTGGTTCGAATAGTCCAAATGGTGTGATGAAGGCAGCTTTCCACCTATCTTCCAGTCTGATTAGAACATTATTGTATCCCCATCTTATGTCCATTTTAGTAAACACTTTGGACCCTTTTACTTTGTCTATTAGGTCTAATATGAGGAGAAGGGGGTAGGCATTCTTTACCATGTGGGAGTTGAGGTAACAGTAGTCCTGGCATGGTTGAAGTTTCCCGTTTTTCTTATCTATGAAGAAGAAAGGGGATGCTTGGGGGAATTGAGAGAGTCTAATCTTTCCTGCAGCAAGTTGTTCATCTAGGAACTTCCTGCATGCTTCACTTTCCATGGGGTTGAGGGGGTAGTTTTTAGCTTGTTTCAGAGTGAAGGAGTCATCCAGGTCAATTCGGTGATCATAGGGTTGGGATGGGGGAACTTTGTGGGTAGCTTCTTCAGAGAATACTTTCTCATATTTTTTGAACTTTTCCGGAAGTTTTATTTTCTTCTTTTCCTCATTAATTGCTAGTTTGGTGGATATAGTGGTTTTCCTTATTTCCTTGAAGTCTTCGTCGTCTCCGCAGTGTTGGATTACTACTTCCTCGTTTGGATGGGTTAGGTTGCAAGAGAGGTACTTGACCAAGTATCTCTGTGATTCAGTGTCTTCTTTCTTTGTGGGCACTCTCTCAGGGATTGATAGTTACCCAGTTGCCTAGTTGATATCTGGGTTTACTTGTTTTAACCAGGTCATTCCTAATATGACATCCATTTTTCCACATCCAATTATGAGGAATGTTCATTTTTCTTTCTTCCTCCTATTTCTATTTCCACTGTTGTTTTGTAGCATATTTCCCCTCCAGCATTCTTGATTCCATCAGTGTTTATAGCATTCCTTGGTTGTCAAAGTCATTCCAAGGGAAGTCCATGTCATTTTGCGAATGACAAATCTATGAAGCAATTGGTGGCTCCACAGTCTACTAGGGCTCAGGTTTTGATCATGGTTCTTCTGTTGAGATCATGTACAAGAATCGGGATTTGGATTGCATTGGGATCTTTTGATACTAATACTGATGGAAGTCTAGGGAGTCATGACATGATAGCATGCCCCCATCTTAAAAACCCTTTACTTTGGCAATATGAGCGATCATTTCTTTAGAAAATGTGGACTGGACTTTCACCTTGGTGACTGTCTCCTCTTTTTCTTTATCATCAACTTCCATTGGTGTATAGTCTTCATCATACACCTTCTTTAATACTCATAGAAGATCATCTTGATTAACCTTCTTTTCGCTTGTGAGTTTTTTTACATATTCATCAGCTACTCCAATTGGTTCTTCCTTTACTTCTCTGACTTTCTCTTGGGATTCTCCTTGTATTCCTCAGCTATCCTTCTGTCCCTGGTTCTGACCCTGAGGGCAATCTCTCAGGTGTTTCCTAGTTGAACAGCTGATGCGATGACAGATGAAACATCTGTTTTCTCTGATATGTTTGGCTTTTTCCACTAGAGTGAGCCTGATGGCATCTACGTCCATGGCATTTGGGTCTTGGCTTCTTCCACTATTGTTTCCTCCTCTGGAGTAAGAGAGGTGGTTTCCCCTAAGGTCTCTTTCTCTTTCAATTTGCCTCATTCTGGTGAAAGATTTGTCAATCCAAGACTTGAGCATATCTGGTTCTCTTTAGAGTACTATGGGGGAGGAGATATCGAAGTTTAGTCCTTTGACAAACCACTTGCATAATGCCCCTTCGCTTTTCTCTTTAGTGTTGGCAGCTTCTAGCTGGAAATCTTGGATATATTCTTGAAGGTTCATCATAGTGGATGGTCCTCGTTTCATATGCATCTGAGTTAGTTTTCTTTGGCTGTCTTTGTGTGATTCTTCTGACACAAAGGAGTTAGAGAAATTGATGGTGAAAATTTCCCATTTGTACTTTTTCTTCTCTTTTTCTGTTTTACTGTCTTGGGAGATGTACCATCCTTCAGCATATATTCTTCCTCATCCCTTACTCATCTTGTTCAGGGCGGTGAAGATCTTCTTCTGTTTCATGTCATAGGTATCTTCATTTAGTGCAAAAAATGTGGTCATGGATAGAATCCACCATCTGGCATCTTCTGCTTTTCCTGAGAAGTCTGCAGGGCATCCTGCTCGGAGTTCCTTTGCTGTAGACATTTCTTTCTTGGGTGGTACTGGTATTCCGAGGGTAAAGTCTTGATCTTCTTCGTCAAGGTCTATCTGAATTGGTTCTGGTTCTGGGGTGGGTGGTCTGCTCTTATGAGACTCTGGCTCCCTTCTTGAAGTATCTGCAGATACAGGTGGTAGTTCAACAGGTATAGGAGATGGACTCCTTCGGGCGAAGACAGTCTCAATAGTAGGGATTGGAGGGACAGGTTCTGATGTAGAAGGATGCCTACATATTGGCTGTCAACTGGTAAGGAGTGGATAAGATGTCCCAGGAGTTCTGCTTCTTCTGGGGATGCAAAAATGTCTCATAGGAACTGGGGGGTTTCTGATGGCCTCAGCTTGGTCATCTTGTGGGTGGGAGTCCGAGTCGGAGTCCACTGGCAGTCTGAATCTTCTGGACAAAATCTTGCCTGTTGGTGGATACCCTTCTTGGTGAAACAAGGGGTGATAGTTCAGCTAGATCTAATGTTATGCTGGACAAGTGTGACACCTAGTCTGATCCTTTATCACAGCATGCACTCGATAGTAGCATGAAGACTAATAGAAATCCAGGTAGAAGTTCACTGCAGTGACTCTTTCACACTGAGGAAACTAGACACCACACTTGTGATTGCATAGATCTAGCTGGGGTTACAAGTACAGACAGCTACCATATTTATAGTTATCCCCTAAGGTATAGATCCCTATTGTGGAAGGAAAGAGGCACTGTAGATTGAGATCCACAAATGCTACACCTCACATGATGCAAGGAATGAGGTAGTCCGATGATATGGTAAATGAAAAAGGGGTGAAGATGCCCAACATACTGGATTCGGAGAATGAAAGATAAGACAATGAGGCCTCCATCAGAAGAGCCAAAATAATGGTACATCAACAGAGAGGTCATTGATAGAAGATCTGAAAGAGATCAATAACCTAAAGTGTCCCCAATACTGAGGCAAAAATAGGAACTCAGCTTTTGGGTATCAATAAGGGAAAATGATGGGTCTGTTATCTACTTTCAGCCCACTACTCCATCCACTCATCAACCTGTGGCCAGGCTGATTCTTCTTCTGCAGGCATGTCCAACTCGTCAACATCATATCCGTTCCCCATCCATAACCAACATGTAGTGCAATAGCAGTCCTTCCTATGACCCAGGTAATCTCGATCAGAGATTATAACAACTGCCTTGTACAGTAGTTTCCCTAACTAGATCTACATTTAATCTACGTGGTATTTGGTTCAACGGCTCCCCCTGACAGTGAAGGTTGCTGCAAGACTTAAGCCTATCCTGGACTTCTATCAGTCTCCTGTCTACTGTTGAGTGATAGCTGAACACTAGAGATTCTTTGTGTCTCAGATCTATACCCATAGATTGTGTCACAAAAGATCTAGTTCACTCCTTGTTCTACCAAGAAGAGTCTAGTGGGCCCAAATCCCCACTAGGGAAGTTCCGCCACCATTTACTCTGCTGCTGATCTCCCATTGGAGGGAGAAGAGAATCAGAACATTGACCAGTCCTACCAAAACACCCCTATCCCTGATTCATCTCGAAGACTTCAAATCGAAGGAAGCTCTACATCTCCTAGCTATCATCACAACCCCCGACCCCATTTAACCAGAACCTATCATCACCCTTCTCAGAGCCTACCCACATCTCTGGCTCTTAACACAGAAACTATTGCAGCTGACAGGAATCCAACTCCTGTCCCACCTAATACAGCTATGTCATACCCAACAGCTGAGGACTTCACCCTAGGCATTGACCCACCAGCCATGTCTAGACAGAAGACTGAAAAGCGAGCCAGCCTGCCAATAGATTTCTCCAGAGATGGAGAGGATGCTCCATGGTGGATCATGACCATGAGCAATTATTTCAACATGAACGATGATATCTACACCTACAACCAGGATCAGATCAATACTGCCCTGAACAAGATGAGCAAAGGAAGGGGAAGAACATTTTTGGAAGCATACTATAATCAGCATGAAGAAGGGATGATTCCAGATACTGAAGGCTGGAAAAAGTTCAAGGAATGGTTCCTTGAAGCATTCTTGTCCAAAGAGGTCCACTTGGACCATAGGAGGAAGTTAGCTGCTCTAAAACAGAAGAATAAAGAATCCTTCTCTATGATGAAAGGATTGCAGGAATACACGCAGGACTTCCAGCTCTACGCCGGAAAAGCAAAGTTAACAGATGATGCTGCCCTGATGGAATGGTTCATCAGGAGCCTTAACCCCTTAATTGCAGAAAAGATCATAGGAATAAAGGAGCCAGAAACCCTTACAGACTAGATTAAAGCCAGTCACAAGCAGATGAGACAAATCAAATGAGTTAGAGACCTGAAAGGGAATCGATTCAAAGCCCAGACCACAGCATGAGACCCCAATGCTATGAATGTTAATGTCATCAAACTATCGCTGACTAATTGGGCTAAGCACATAAAGGAAAATCATTACTTCATTTGTCACAAAGTAGGGTGCTCCACAAGGAATCATCTGTGGCCAGGAACATCTTCCCACCCCACTGGCAATAAGTTTCAAAAGAGAGAACATACCAAAGAAGTCTCCAACACCACCCCTAGATCATTGGCAATCGCCGATTACATTAAGATTCTTGGAACTAAAGATGTCAAAGAGGAGGACGTAATCAAGATCCTAAAGGAGGTCTATGAAGAACCCATCTACCAAGGAGAGGAAGAGGAGGAAACCATCGCAAAAATCAGCATGGAGGAATTAAGGGCATGAGTGGAAAGGGCTAAGGGTTTTTGATCCAGAGAGCTCAGTCAGTGTGTAACTCTCCTACAATCTGGAATGTACAATCTACGGAATGAAAGTCAATCACAATCCCCATTCAGATACTTCCAAGAACCACTGAAATCAAAGCCCTAGTCGACAGTGGAGCAACCAATTGCTTCATCAATGAATCCATCACCCGAAAACTGTGACTACCCTTCACAAAGTTAAAAGTCAGATAGGTTGCCATCAATGCCAATGGCTCCTCAAACAAAGGAGGAGATATTATCCACAAAACCACTATCACCACATCCATCGGAGGAAGAAGGGAAACATGGGATTACCTGGTGATCAGGAGTGGAAAGATGGACATGATACTCGGAATGAGTTGGCTGGCAAAGCATAACCCTATTATTGACTGGATTAACAAGGAGCTAAAAGGAGGACAATTGAGTCCCGACCCAGAGGAACAATGGTACTTAATTAAGTACCTAACCACCAATCTGGCCAAAGAGCCAAACAAGGAAGTCCTCATCAGATATTGCACTGATGACACAGAGAAGATCAACAAATTGATGATATCAATGGACATTGCCCAAAAAGAACAGAAGGGAAGCATAGCCTTACCAGAGAAGTACCAACAATACCACACAGTATTCTCAGAAGAAGCTACAACCACACTCCCCCCAAAGAGAACCTATGACCACCATATTGATCTCCTCCCCTCCTTCACCCCTTGACAAGCAAAAAACTATCTCCTCAACCCAGTACAGACGGAAGCCTGTAAAAAGTTCATTGAAGAACATTTGAAATCTGGAAAGATTCAACCATCTAAGTCCCCCCAAGCATCCCCATTCTTCTTCATTAATAAGAAGGATGGTAAACTCCAACCCTGCCAAGACTACTGATACCTAAATGAGCATACTGTCAAAAATGCTTATCCTCTACCCCTGATTGGGGATCTGATCGACAAATTAAGAGGATCATGTATCTTTACCAAAATGGATGTAAGATGGGGATACAACAACATACAAATCATACTGGAAGACAGATGGAAAGCGGCATTCATCACCCCAATGGGGCTTTTCGAGCCCACAGTAATGTTCTTCAGCCTATGCATCTCCCCTGCTACATTTCAGGCCCTCATGGATGATATCTTTGCTGACTATCTAGCCAAGGGGTGGCTAATAATATACATGGACGACCTCCTCATCCACTCTCCCAACCAAAAGACCCATAATGAACAAATCAGAAAGGTTCTGGAACGAATAATGGAGCACAAACTCTATCTTAAACTGGAAAAATGCTCCTTTGACACTAAAACAATGGAGTATCTGGGAATGATAATCTCCAAAGGACACAGAAATGGACCCAGTAAAGCTATGGGCCATTAAGGAATGAAACCCCCCCACATCGGTAAAAGGAGTCTGCTCCTTTCTAGGATTTTGCAACTTCTATCGTAAATTCATAGAAGGATTCTCCACCAAGGCACACCCTCTAATCAAACTAACCAAGAAAGAGGTCAAGTGGCAGTGGATGGGAGCACAAGAAGCCACATTTCAGGACCTACAACAGCAATTCCTGAAGCAATCTATCCTCTCCATACTGGACCCAACAAAACCCTTTTTCGTAATGACAGATGCATCCCTAGTAGGAACAGGAGGAGTGTTAATGCAGAAAGATGTCAACAGAGACATGCACCCATGTGCATTCCACTCCAGCACCCTATCTTCAGCAGAAAGGAATTATGACATCTATGGCAAGGAGCTTTTAGGGGTCATCCATGCCCTAGATGATTGGTGACACTATCTAACCAGAACCCACTATCCAGTTACCCTCCTAACGGATCACAAAAACCTCCTATACTTCAAGGAAGCTCAGAAACTCTCCCAATGGCATGCATGATGGCAATTATTCCTGCAGGAATATGACCTCATCTTCCATCACCTCCTGGGGACCCAAATGGGTCCAGCAGATGCCTTATCCAGACTCCTGAATCCAAACCTGTCCGACAATAATGCCAAACTCCAACTACTCCCGGAGGAGTTATTCACTAAACAAATCAACATCGCCCTAAAAGAAAAAATAAAATCATCCTCTAAGAAAGATCCACTGGTTTTGGATGCACTACAATGCATGTACAAGAAAAATCACATCCCCGACAAATCCCATCCTTCGTACTGGTCATACAAAGGAGAACAATTATATTTCCACCATCGACTCTACATACCCCCAGAGACCCGGAAGGATCTGGTCCACTCCATTCACTCCTCTGCCACTGGAGGACACAGGGGACAACACCAAACAATTCAACTCCTATCTAGAGACTACTGGTGGCCCGGACTCTCCACATTCGTCAGAAAATACATCGCTGGCTGCCCCATTTGTCAACAAAACAAAAACATAAATAATCTGCCCCATCCCCCTTTGATACCAATTCTGGCCACTAGTCCCCACCCATTTCATACCATTTCCATGGATATGATCACAGATCTTCCCCCTTCCCACAGATTGGACTCTATTCTTGTCATGGTGGACCACAGACTTAGCAGGGGGGCAATTTTCATCCCAACTATGAAAATGGTGGATGCAGCTGGAGTAGCAGAATTGTTTTTCAAATTCATATTCCCCAGATTTGGCCTACATTCCAAAGTCATATCTGACAGAGGCCCCCAATTCATGTCTGCATTCGCCAAGAAACTAGCCAGACTCCTACAATATGATGTCGCCCTATCCACTGCCTACCATCCCCAGACTAACGGAGAGACTGAGAGAGTCAATCAGGAGTTAGAAACATACTTAAGGATATTCTGTCAAGAACAACAGGATCTATAGAGCGAACTACTCCTGATGGCCAAATTCAACCACAACTCCTCCACCCATTCCATGACCAAACAATCACCCTTTCACCTAATGATGGGATACAAACCCAGAGCTTACCCAGCAATCAGAAAAACACTAAACCCAAAACTGGAAAACTGCCTGAAATCACTTGAGCATGCTCAGGATGAAGCACTGGCTGCCATCACCAATGCCCAACAATTCTCCCATGCCTTCCCAAAGTTCAAACCCTGGAAGAAAGGTGATAAAGTCTGGCTATCAAATAAAAACCTTAAAACCTCCTATTCATTGAAGAAGCTAGGTCCAAAAAGGGAAGGACCCTTTCCTATCACGAAAGTATTCTCACCTGTGACATATCAATTGGATTTACCCTCAAGTTGGAAAATCCATAACATATTCCATGCTTCCCTTCTTTCCCCATTTGTCCAAAATGATGAATATGGGATCATCGAAATGCCACCTCTGCCTGAGATCATAGGTGATGAGGAGGAATACGAGATAGAATGCATCATCAATTACAGAGGATACCCAGGACACAGGTCCTATTTAGTTCAATGGAAAGGGTACTCTACATCCAAAAACACTTGGAAACCAGAAAGCAACTTCACCCACACCGATGAGATACTCGCAGCATGTGACGTGACCTGCGGGTATAGATCTAAGACACAAAGAATCCCTGGCATTCAGCTGTCACTCAACAGTAGACAGTAGACTGATAGAAGTCCAGGATAGGCTTAAATCTTGTGGTGACCTTCACTAATAGGGGGAGCCATTGAACCAAATACCACATAGATTAAACATAGATCTAGTTAGGGAATTACTGTACATGGGCAGTCATATTTATAGTGAAGGGGAAAACAATATGACTATAAAGAGAAGTCATGGATAGATGGGGGACTGTCCTCTGGGTAAAGGGTTGTATCGAAAGAGACATAGATGGATAGAAAAGGTGGGAAAAGGTAAGATTGCACCAGTGTAAGGGTGTGATCACAAAAGAAATAAAGTCCAAAAGATAACAGAGATAAGAGAGATCAGAGTACATACATATAGATCTGGGCATGGATGCATCACATCCATGCAGGGTCGGTTGGCCACTCCAGCACGGGTGCAGTCTTCTCTAGTGCTACAGGCAGCGCCTGCATGTTCCACCATCCAGGCACTTGTGCCTCCTGCTCCAATGCCTCTCCCCAGGTGGCTCCTTCCACTTCTCCATTCCAGAATTGATGTCACCCATCCGGGTTCCCTCCATAGGTGGCCATGGCGATGTTGGCATTAAGCCAGGATCTATCCCCATCAGAAGGAAAAGGGGTGGCCCTCCATGGATAGTCCACATGATGCGTGACACAGCATATAAAAGAAAAACACAAACTATGATTGATGACAAACAACCCACCAAATGCTGCGACTTCTACCAGTTCTCATTGAAAACCAACAAACTCACTAAATATATCCACCGCTTCTCCCACATTTCTGTTTTTATTCCCAAAAGAAAAAGACACTATGACCAATAGCACCAGGAAACTCATGAGTGCTATTGTCAGATCAACTACTGCCCCTATCACTATTGTTACTAGCCCATCTTTCCTTCTGTTTTTATTTGCCACTCCCTTCCCTTCCTCCTTCCATATAGGAGACACTGGCTTCCTATTTTAATTAAGCTACATTTCTACATCTCTCTTCATTTTGATCTCTATGTTGATGATCTTGATATCACCACTCACACCACCATTCTCGTCACTCTTCATGTCCCTTATTCTTGCCCTGGTCAAAGACATCTTCAATCTCCAGATTCTCCCTCCCTTTTATAGAAGAGTTGCTTACACCACCATCTTGGAGGACCCCCAAGGGCTGGCCTTATTAGAGGCGAATCTTGAACTCAGGAAACTATCCTCCATCATCCTCCTCATAGAAACTTACCACAGTTATATCTCCACAAGACTCCTCATTGAAGAAGGTGAAACTACAAACATTACTGAGGCAATCGCAGAAAATCTCCACATGGCGGGTGCTCAGACCCTTGACATGCTCCACTTCTGTGAACTGGGATTCTTTATCAAACACCTCCCCACCTCCACCTTCTTCGGAAAGCTTTATCCCATCTACCTCCAGCTTCCCCAAGCTATGGGACAGTGAGGATTTATCAACATTGAACTTGCAGGACAGTTCGCCTTTCTTAATAGAAGCCATTTCCTATTTAAGAATCAGGCGTTTGGAGGGACTACCGGAGAATCACAAGATAGTGAGGAATGAGAGAATCTTCTTCCCATCCCAATTCGTATCGCCAAACCTCTTACAAACATTAAGGTGCCTGAAGTTGTGGGAGAATCCAAGAGAGAAATCTCAGAAAACCCACTGCAACAACACTCCCTCCCTTCCACCCCATCCCCCCACCCCGTACCCAACCAGTCCCACTGACCTAAGTGATCCCTTGCTGCCTGCATCACCAAGCACAGAAATGTCACCCCAGTCTTGCCCACAGAGCCTTGAACCTACCAATGCTATCAGTGTGGAAGTCCCACCCATCTCTGACCCTTCTACCCCTATTACACCTGCCCCTTCTGCGAGGAGGATGCCCCAGGTCACCCCCAACATCTCTGCCCCAGTCACAGAGAGGGTAGATCTGACTAGACGGATGTTAGATTGGGATGAGATCAATAAGGTCCATCGACCTTATTGACAGGGTAATGTCATGCACTGTCTGGACTACCCACAGAGGGCCACCCCTTTTCCTCATGAAGGAGACAGACCATGGCTTAATGCCAACATCATGACAGCAGCCTACAGAGGAAATCTGGATGGACAACATCAGTTCTGGAATGGAGAGGTGGATGGAGCAACCTGGGGAGAGGTGTTAGACCAAGAAGTGTAGGTATCCAGCTGGTGGAATATGCAAGCTCCACCAGCACCCCTAGAGGAGACCACACCCGCACTGGAATGGCCTACTGATCCCACATGGATGTAATGTATCCATGCCCAGATCTGTTGTACATACTCTGATCTAGCCGTTATCATCATTATTGTTCAAACTCTATTTCCTTTGTGATCGCACCCTTACACTGGTGCAATCTTCCTTCTTCCCCCATTCTTCTTCCACCTATGCCCACCTATGTACAACCCTTCGCCCAGAGAACAGTCCCCCACCTACCCATGACCTCTCCTTATGGTCATATTGTTTCCCCTATTCACTATAAATACAACTGCCTTGTACAGTAGTTTCCCTAACTAGATCTACATTTAATCTACGTGGTATTTGGTTCAATGGCTCCCCCTGACAGTGAAGGTTGCTGCAAGACTTAAGCCTATTCCAGACTTCTATCAGTCTCCTGTCTACTGTTGAGTGACAGCTGAACACTAGGGATTCTTTGTGTCTTAGATCTATACCTGTAGATCACGTCACAGCTAACTGGGTCCCTCCACTCCCATGCCATGGCCCTAGTGGAAGGGATCCTCATCCTTCCTCATCACATTCCATCACATCTGCAAAATCATCTGATGAAGGACAAAGAACACTCCCTATTCCACCTCCCCTTCAGAACAGAATCACCAGCCCTCCTATCCCAGCTTGACAGCTCACACCTTCAGCTCCTTATCCAGCATTTCACTGTTGGTGATGCAAGAGAACAGACCATACCATCACCACCTATAGAAACTACCTTTACCCCTATTGCAGACTTGCCACCCCAGGACATGGTCTTCACCAATGCCCCTCCTGACCTAGGTCTCTAGGGTCAGAGAATGAGGACAGATCTATGGTATGAATTGGGGTTTCAGCTGTATGATGGAGGTAATATTATAATCACTGATCATAATTATCTTTGATCATAATTATCTTGGTCACAGAAAGGACTGTTTCTGTACAACATGTTGGTTATAGATGGGAAATGGTTATGATGTCAATGAGTTGGATCCACCCTTGGAGGAAGAGCCAGCATGGCCTACCACATATGAGTGGAACAATTAGTGGGTGCAAAGTTCATCATTGGACCCCTTATTTTCTCTCTCGAATACCCAAAAGCTGAGTTCCTCTTTCTGCCTCAGTATTGGGGATATATTAGATCATTGATCTTTTCAGATCTTCTATTAATGACCTCTCTGTTAATGTACCACTATTTCAGCTCTCCTTATGAAGGCCTCATTCTCCCTATCTCTCCTTTCTCTGATTTAGTATGTCAGGCATCACCACCCCCTTTTCATTTATCTTACTCTTGGACTACCTTGTTCCTTTGCCTCATGTTAGATGCAGCACTTCTGGATCTTGATCTTATAGCACCTCCCATTTCCTTTTTGTGATCTATACCTTAGGGGATCACTATAAATATGGTAGCCATCTATACGTGTAACCTCTGTTATGCATCATGTGGATTACCCATGGAGGGCAACTCCTTTTCCTTTGGAAGGAGATAGACCATGGCTAAATGCCAACATTGCCACCATCACCTATAGAGGGAGTAAGGATGGACAACATCAATTCTGGGAAGGAGAGCCAGCTGAAGCCACCTGGGGAGAGGAACCCCAAGGGGAGTTAGTCCCAGGCTGGTGGAATGTACAAGCATCACCAGTACCCCTCAAGGAGACCACACCTGCACCTGAGTGGCCCACCAATCCCACATGGATATGACACATCCATGCCTCTGATTGTTGTACACATGATCTCTTTACTTTCATATTTCCTTTTACTCTTCAGACCTATTTCCTTTGTGATTGCATCCTTACACTGATGCAATCTTTACTTTCCCCACCTATGCTTATATGTACCAATCCCCTTCGCCCTGAGGACAGTCCCTCACCTACCTATGATCGCTTCTTATGGTCATAGTCATTTCCCCTTCCACTATAAATATGACTGCCCTGTACAGTAGTTTTCCTAACTAGATCTATGTTTAATCTATGTGGTATTTGGTTCAACAGCTCCCCCTTAAGTAAAGGTCACCACAAGACTTATGACTATCCTGGACTTCTATTAGTCTCCTGTCTACTGTTGAGTGACAGCTGAACACCAGGGATTCTTTGTGTCTCAGATCTATACCCATAGATCATGTCACAACCTCAGCTAGATCTACACAATCATAAGTGTGGTGTCTAGTTTCCTCAGTTTGAAAGAGTCACTGCAGCAAACTATTCTTAGGATTTCTATTAGTCTTTGTGCTACTATCAAGTGCACACTGCGATAAAGGATTAGACTAGGTGTCACACTTGTCCAGTGTAACATATTCCTTGTCAACCATGCTCACATTACTATTACACTGGATAAGCATGACACCTAGTGTTACAATTCATCCCTAGAGCCTAGCTGAGTACCACATGGACTACTCTTTTTCTTGATCTCCTTTACCCTTGACTTACTTACACCATTCCCTAGATGAGTTCTTTATCTTCCATGCAGATATGCTTCATTTCTCTTTGACTCATCTAGTTCTTGGTGTTCTTGCTTACCTAATTTCCCTTTGTTATAGACTTTGTCTTGATCAGATTACTTGATGTGTATTTGTTATGGATGAGTCATTCCTTATCTCTTATCTTGGTTCAACCCTTGATCCTTCTGACTTATCCATTCCATTATTATCTTGGCTCAACTATTCTTCCTGCTTATCAGTGACTCAGCTCTTAATCTCAGATCACCTTCTATTCTTCTTGCTTATCAGTGACTTAGCTCTTGATCTCAGATTGCCTTCTATTCTTCTGGCTGAGTCAGCACTTCTTTGATGTTCTATCACATTCTTGGACATTCTGATGACTCATCATTCTGACTCATCATCAGTACCCTTTACCCTGTTTCCCTTCTTGTCCTGTACTATCACTTATCCCTGATCACTACATATAGTGTCTACCTCTGTACTATAGATCCCCAACTTAGACCTTCCTTCATAATTTCCTGTCATCTTATTTCCATAATTCCTTGACACTCTTGTACTTCTCATACTTGCAATCCATACCCTGACTTTGATCTCTAATCTCTGTGGGATTCCCTTGATACTTTCATATCCAATCCTTTGAGTCTATGCCTCACTTTTGAGTAGGCATATCCTTGATCTTCAATCTCAATCTCTCTCTGGCAATGTTCCTCAATATCTTACCTTCATCTCATCACCAGTCCATGTCCTTCAGATGGCCTCTGATACGGAACGCAGGACATGGAGCCTGCACACGTTCTCGAGGACGAGGTTGAAGGTCCAGAGATTCGGTCCGTACTCTACGATTACAGAGAAGATGGTAAGATGGGCTGATAGCGCTTCGGCAGTGAGGACTAGCCGGAAGGATAGGCTGATCCGGATAAGGACTCTCTCGAGAAATGGTAGTCGGTCCACTGTTTCAAGGTGCAGCTGACTCCATGTAAGATTGCGTAGAATCTAACTAAGGAACATCTTATCGTACACTGGCACTTATATAGGCGGAGATAATGTGGGAAAGGTTTCCCAATCAAGAAGGATCTCGATTAAGTCCCCTTTTCCATTCCAGGATTGGAACAGAAAGAATGGAAAAGCATCCATAGAGAATAAAGTTCAATCATGCACTGCCTATGGATAGAAAGGGAAGGGCAGTGCGTGGGTTCCTCCTTTCTGTTCAAAGGGAAACCAAACTCTAAGTAACTTCAGGAAAAGGAGATCTATCGCTGATCTGGGAATGAGGAAGGTAATACCTGGCCGGCGTATGCTGTGTGGAGCGGGTATGGGTGGCTCTAGGTAACTGAGGATAACCAAAGAAAGTGATCAGCGAAGGAGGGGTCCATCCCATAGTCAAAGTGAGGAGGAGCAAAGAAAGAAAGAGAGTCTGTCCTCTAACAGAAGGGGAAAGGGTCCCCCTGTTGGCAGAAGAAGTTAGCTACCTCTTCCTCATCCCATATATACCACTCCTCTTTGCCCGGCGGCATGTTCTCCTGGTTGTCGGGGAGAGGAGAACTGTTCCAGTGTTTGAGCGAACTTCCCCAGGCGAGCCCGCTGGAGAAGTCATCGGAGATGCCCATCGTTCCCCCGCTGAAGAAAGAAAAAGATGGCACATTGAGCACCTCCGGGTATGGAGTGGGAGGCCATCTCCACTGTATCATAACATTACCCCCTTCCCTGGCCTCAGGTGGATGATTCCATTCATCCATCAAGCCTTCCATGGCCAGCAGCATGTCAGAGATGGGGACAGTCGGCTCCGGCATGGCCAGGGTTGGCCAAGTGGCAATGGGGGCATTGGTAGAAGGGGCAAGCCCAGTAGAGGATGTGGGACCCTCCGCAGTCAGGGCAGGTCTGGGAGACAGAGGTGGAGAGGGAAGGACAACGGAAGGCAGGGTGTCCAGGGGAATGGCAGGAGCAGACAGGGCAGACGACGAGGGGGCAGTCCCAAGGGGAGGCATGTCCCTGGTGACATCGAGTACAGTGGTACTCAGTGCTGATGTTGTTATCCTCAGGGATATTCCTAGAGAGTGGTGGGAGACCGTGTCAGATGGCGGGGGGAGAGGAGATCCTTCATAGAAGGTTTTCTCCAGGTGGAGGAGTCGATGGGGGTAGAGGGACGGAGGGGTCTGAGTCATGGTACGTTGCTCGAGGAGCAACGGTTCCCCCCTCCACGTTGAGCAGACTGGGTAATACTGGGGTATCGTCATTATCGGAGTAGTCAGGGTTGTCGGGATCAATATCCCCTCCATCCTCGCCTGTTCCTGTTGATGAAAGTCGGGAGAGTAGAGTCAGCACCAGAGCAACTCTCTCAGCTCCTCGGCGACCTCCACTGAGACAGAGTACAAGATTCCAGTTCTGGATGACTTGGTCTCGAATTTGGGGAGCCAGGGGGTCGACAAGCTCCCAGATGATGACATGGAGCGGGATGAGGGGGATGTTGGAAACGACGATGTCGAACCCATTGTCATGTAGGGCCTGTTCGAGGAGAGTCCCGAGGTAGACGAACTGGGAGGTGAGGATTGGTTGAGTCCTGCCTGAGAAGGGACCGACATAGTGTTCATGATTGGCTCAAGGGGGGTGGTTGTGAGGGGAGGAGATATTTGCATATACCTCAAACATGCTGAGGAGGGCTTTTAGGGGGTGGAGTTGCTCTGAATGGCAATGGGAGAACAGCCATTTGGCGGCGAAAGTGGACGTAATGATGTTATGATATAAGTATCCCCTTTCGAGGCAGGGAATAGAGTTTAAGTTATAGGCATCCCCTATCTTTGCCAGAATGGGGGAGATGCTGTATGGGGAGGGGTTGAGGGTGACATCCTCAGTACCGGTTCTTGGTGTGCCAGTGGTAGGGACAGTAGTCGTATTTGCAGTAGTACCAGTGTTCATTGATGTGGTTGTTGAGGAAATGAACTCATCTTTCTTTGATTACTCTTTCTTTTCCTTCGTAAATGACAGTTTTTGTTTCAGCAGGTATGAATTCCATATGCCAGCGTCGGTATCTTTTGTCCTGAAAAGTCGGTTGGGTTGGGTAGACCATTGCTAAACGGGAATGCGATGTGCCTTCTTATAGGCTAAAAGAAGGGTGTCGGCGTGGGTAAAGTTTTCCTCCGGTTCTCAGGTGTTTTCTGAGTCTGGGTAGTTCTTCCATTTGACCAGATAGGATATATTCCCATACCTTCCCTTATGGGATAGGATTTGCTCCACTTTGTACTCCACTTCGTCTTCCATGTCAAGGGGGTTTTCAGAAGTTGTCAGACCGAATTCATCAGTTTCGATGAATGGAGAGAGTAAGGAGGCATGGAACACGTTATGGATTTTCCAGTGTCTGGGTAGGCGGAGTTTGAATGCTACTTTGTTTATGGTTTTCATTATGACAAAGGGGCCTTCCCTCTTTGGGAAGAGTTTACAGCGTTCCCCTTTTATTCTTAGGTTTTTTGTAGATGGCCATACAAGATCTCCTTTCTTGTATGGAACGTATTTTCCTGTTTTGGTTTGGGAGTTGTAGTCCTTTTGGGCGAATTCTATTGCGGCGGAGGCTTCCTTCCAGGCTGTGCCCCATTGGTTGAGGGTATATTGTATGGCAGGGATGAACGATCGGGTGAGGCTGGGGAATCCTCAAGGAGTGAACCCCATCATTAGTTTGAAGGGGGGAGTCTGAGTGACTGAATGGGTGGCCAAATTGTGGGCAAACTTGGTGATGGGGAGCATGCGGCCCCAGTTCTCCGGATGATTGTGGCAATAGACATGCAGATAAGTTTCCAGCTCTTGGTTCACTCGTTCCATCTCTCTGTCAGTTTGGGGATGGTAGGCGGTAGATAGTTTGGGGTCATAGTTCAGGATTCTGGCTAACTCCTTGGCAAAAGCGCTGGCAAATTGGGGGCCCCTGTCGGAGATTATGGAGTCGTGGAGGCCAAATCTGGGGAAAACCTTTTCCATGAATAGACCAGTGATCTCCTCTGCCGTCACCATTTTCGTGGTTGGAATAAAAATAGCCCCCTTCGAAAGGCCGTGGTCCACCATGACCAAAATAGTGTCCCACGGGGGGGAAGGCAGAAGATTGGTGATTAGATCCATAGAGAGATGTTGGAATGGGCAAGTGGCGACAGCCAGAATGGGGATAAGAGGGGGACAATTTGGGTGAGTGTCGACCTTGTGTTTCTGGCAGACCGGGCAGCCAGCGAGGTATTTTCTTAGGAAGCGGGCCATCTCGGGCCACCAATAGCTTTCTGCCATAAACTTGTACAAGCAGAAGAATCCAGGGTGTCCCGTGGTGGGGGCATTATGGATGGCATGAGTTAGGGGGGTATGGTAGGCTTCGTTGACGTAGATGCGGCCCTGAAACCATAAGGAGCCATCTCGGAGGGACCAGTCCTCCAGGTTAGTGCGGGGGAATGCCGGTTCCCCACGATTTACACACTGTAGGGCCTCCAGGACTGAGGGGTCGGACAGGGGCACAGCAAGTTTGGCGGCGAGGGCTGTGTCGATGCTGCAGATGAATACCTCATCATCGAGAAGTTGGAGAGGTGGGGTATCGACGTCGATTATGTCAGGTCGGGACAACATGTCGGCTGGGGCCATTTGGCCCCCCGGGGTGTGGACCAGTTTTAGGTTGAAGTCTTGGAGATATAACTGCCACCGGGCATGCCGGTGGGAGAGGAGGCAGGGTTCCTTAAAATAGGTGAGATTTTTATGGTCAGTTAGAACAGTAACAGGGTGGGCCATCCCTGTTAGGTAATGGTGCCAATCCTTGAGCGCCAGTATTATGGCCAGGAGTTCCCTGTCATGGATGTCGTAGTTTCATTTGGCAGGAGAGAAGGTGGAGGATCTATAGGCGCATGGGTGAAGGTCGCCGTTGCCATCCTTCTGCATGAGGACCCCTCCGGCAGTGGTCAATGAAGCGTCTGTCATTAACCAGAAAGGGCGCGCAGGGTCAGGGTATCGCAACATGGGGGTGCAGAGGAAGAGGCGTTTGAGGGCGATGAAAGTGTTATCCTCGGTGGCAGTCCAGTTCCACTGTTTCCCTTTCATGGTAAGGGTGGTAAGGGGGCATGCCAGGGCAGAGAAGTTGGGAATGAACTTTCGGTAAAAGTTGCAGAACCCTAGGAAGGATCTGACCTGTTTTACTGTTTGGGGCGGGCGCCAATCCTCTATGGCATGTAGCTTTACTGGGTCCATCACCACTCGTCCGTCTTCCAGAATCATCCCCAAGTATTCCACTCAGGGGGTGTTGAAGGTGCACTTTTCCAGTTTTAGATACAGCTCATGTTGGGCTAGTCTGGCCAAGACTTTATGGGTATGTTTGTGGTGGAGGGATTGATCGGGAGAGTGGATTAACAGATCATCCATGTAGATGATTAACCACCCCTCAGCTAAGTAGTCGGCAAAAATGTCATTCATCAGGGCCTGGAAAGTGGCGGGGGAGTTACAGAGCCCAAAGAACATTATCATGGGCTCAAAAAGGCCGAAGGGGGTGATGAAGGCTGCTTTCCACCAGTCCTTCTCAATTATGTGGACATTGTTATACCTCCACCGTACATCCATCTTAGTGAACAGTTTGGAGTGTCAGACTTTATTGATGAGGTCGGCAGTGAGGGGGAGGGGGTAGGCATTTTTGATGGTCATGGAGTTGAGGTATCTGTAGTCTTGGCAGGGGCAAAGTTTTCCATCCTTTTTCTTTACAAAAAAGAATGGGGAGGCCTGTGGGGAGGACGATTGGACTATCTTTCCACTTCTCAAATGTTCCTGGATAAACTCCTGGCAAGCCTTTGTTTCTTCGGGGTTTAGGGAGTAATTCTTCACCCTTTGGAGGGAAAAGTCGGGTAGGAGGTCAATGCAGTGGTCATAAGTTCTTTCTGGAGGCATAGAGGTGGCTGCTTTCTCTGAGAAGACCTCAGTGAATTCCTTATATTCTTGTGGGAGTTGGACCTCCTTAGGCTTTTCCCTCCCCGCAATTTCGGTGGATATGGTAGTTTTTCATATATGTTCATTCATGAATGCTTCCCTAATAATTAAGTCCTCGGAGAGGTTATCGAGGTCGTCGGAGATGTACCTTGCCAAATATCTTTGTGCGACTTGGAGGGAGGGTTCGGGAGAGGTTTCATCCCGAAGGAATATCTCTCTCTTTTTCCAGTCAATGATTGGGTTTTCTTTG
>JBBPJU010000129.1:0-38872 GCA_038088875.1 Austroboletus festivus | reverse complement strand
GCCCACCATTCCGCTCCTTATCATCAATCACTCCCTTCCTTTCTTCCTACCCTACGGTTGCCCGGCCCTACCCATTTTAATCACTTTACGTTTTGTTATCCAAATCCACTTCGAACTCTACACCGACGATATCAATCTCTCCTCTCATGCTGCCATTTTCTTCTTTATATATGTCCCTTATCCTTGCCCTGATCAAAGACGTCTTCAATCTCCAGATCCTCCCACCCTCTTATAGGAGAATTGCTTACGCCGCCATTTTGGACGACCCCCAAGGATTGGCCTTATTAGAAGCCAACTTGGAACTGAGGAAATTATCCTCAGTAGTCCTCCTCATCAACACATACTGCAGCTATGTCTCCACAAGACTCCTGGTCGAAGAAAACCTCATTGAAAACCTTAGTGAGGCGATCGCAGAAAATCTCCGCACGGCTGGTGCGCAAACCCTCGACACCCTCCACTTCTGTGGGCTGGGATACTTCATCAAACACCTCCCTGCCTCCACCTTCTTTGGAAAGATCTACCCCATCTACCTCCAGTTACCCAGAGGTATGAGACAGCAAGGATTTATCGACATCAAACTTGCGAGACAGTTCACCTTCCTTAATGGCAGCAGTTTCCCATTTGAGACTAAACCAGATCGACAGATCAGAGGAGAATTGGCAGATAGCGAAGAGCGAGAGAATCTTCTTCCCATCCCGATTCATATCAATCAACCTCTTACGGAAGTTAAGGTCCTGGAAGTCCCAGACAGATCCGACAGAGAAATCGACGAGTCCCCTCCAAAAGGGCCCTCGCTCCCCACCACCCCGACCTCCCACTCCTTACCCAGACACCCTCAGCGACCTAAGCGACCTCTCTCCACCCGAATCTCCTTCTGCAGAAATGACACCCCGACCTCTCCAACCATCCCCCGAACCTATCAATGCTATCAATGTGGAAGTCCCCACCATCTCCGACCATCCTGCCCCCACTACACCTGTCCCTACTGCCGACAGGATGCCCCTGGCCACCCCCAACATCTCTGCCCCGAGCGCATGGAGGGTGGATCTAACTAGGTGGATGATGGATTGGGATGAAATCGATGAGGTTCATTGACCTTATTGACAGGGTAATGTCATGCATCAGGTGGACTACCCAAGGAGAGCCACCCCTTTTCCTCATGAAGGGGACCGCCCTTGGCTTAATGCCAACATCTCTACCACGGCCTATGGAGGGAATCTAGACATGAGGCATCAATTCTGGAACAGAGAAGTGGAGGGAGCTACCTGGGGAGAGGAACCCCTAGGAGACACGGTCCCAGGATGGTGGAATGCCCAAGCACCACCTGTCCACCTGGAGGAGACTGCACCCCCGCCGGAATGGCCCACAGATAAGGCATGGATGTGATCGCATCCACACCCTACCATTACTTCGGTATGAACTTTGTTTCTTATCTACGGACTATAGTTTCTTTTAGATTGTTACGATTTCTTTCTTCTATGCATAACCATTGTACCAACTCTAGCCTTTCGTTTCCTCTTGGATAATCCTACTTGGGATAAGTCCAATTCGTCTTCAGGCTGAGTCATATTGTCTTATTCATGCTTATTCATTCATAGCTAGTAATCGGCCCGATTACTCAGCTGTTCATTATCATCATGAGTCATTTCTTTAATCTTCTGACTCATCGATTATTCTTTGACATTCTATCATATTCTATATGACTCATCTATGGACAGCCTCTTTCCCATTCAAGGCAGTATTCCCACACTGCCTCTCTTTCCTAGTCACTATATAAACCGATCTCTCCGCTGCCATGTACTCTAGTCTAGTTCTCCCTTACAATCACATCTCTTGTGCTTGTTCCCCTGTCAGACTCCTGAGTGTTCTCTTCCACTCAGTCTCCCTGACCCCAGTCCTTGTCCTACTTCGAGTGGACGCTTCATCTCTTTGAACTCTTGGAGTATTCACTAGACGATACTCTATATTGAACCCTTGACCCTAAGGGCTACACTTGGACCTACCCGGTTCAAGCGTAACATAGATCGCACCCTTACACTGATGCGATCACTTCCTCCCCCACCTATGCTTATCTCCAGTAACCCTTTGCCCTACGGACAGCCTTCCCCCTTCCTGTGACCTCTGTTTATGGTCATAGTAGTTTTCCCCTTCCCTATAAATAGTGCTGCCCATGTACAGTAACTCCTTAACTAGATCTACATTTAATCTACGTGGTATTTGGTTCAACTGCCATTCCTGAGTGAGGAACACAGCAAGACTTACCAAAACATCCCAGACTTCTATCAGTCTCCTGTCCACTGCCGAAGTGACAGCTAAGAACTTGGCAACATCTTTGTGTCTTGGATCTATACCCGTAGATCGTGTCACAGACTGTGTAGATATTAGCTATTATGGCTGACAATGCTGCAAGTAATGATACGCAGATGAAAAAACTCAAAAAGCTTGACAATACGTTTGAGTCTTCCAACTGTGTGCGCTGCTTTAACCATACCATCCAGCTGGCTGCCAAAGCCCTCCTCTGACCCATTAATCCAGCCATTTCGAGCACAGACATGGATGGTATTCCAAACAAGGATGAGTCTGATGATCTTTTCCTTCTGATGGATGAGGTTGAGGAGGGATCTGATGGTGAGAGTGCTGCAGCAAAGGGCAGTGATGTTGACAACATACCTGATGACGATCCTGATGATGGGGTTGATGAACTGGAAGCCATTGGGGATGCCATGTCACACAGAATTGTACATGACACAGAGCTTGTTCAAAATGCAATTACAAAAGTATGTCCAGGTTTATGTGACTGAATCTTGATGCATGCTCACTTCACTTGAAATAGCTCCGCCAGCTTGCTTTTGCTGTTGTGCATTCCAGCACAAAGCTGCTTCCTGCATGGAAGGTCGCATGTGCAGAGTGTAGGATGAAGTCCAACCTAATCCCTCAGGATGTCGTGACCTGCTGGAACTCTACATATGATATGCTGGAGTTTTCCTTGAGGTACAGAGAGGTAATTGATAAGATAACTGTCGATAAAAAACTGTCCCAGCTGCGCAAGTACGAGCTTCATGAAGATGAATGGGTGGTTATTGAAAATCTTACATTGGTTCTTGAGGTATGTGGAGTTCACTGTAGAACCTTCCTGTGCTTATTTTCAGTAGCGCTATAAGCAGGCAAAACTCTTCTTTTTCCAAAACTCAGCCTCCGTTGCAGCTGTCATACCTGCTATGGATAAGCTTGACAGTCATCTTGGCCAGAAATCCCAAAAAAATTTGTGCCCATCTATTCTCTCTGCAATGGAGCTGGCTCGGAACAAGATGGATTGCTACTGGAAGATGACAGACAACTCTAATATATATCGAATTGCCATGGGTAGGTTCATATTTGTCATGTGATATATTTCATATAACTTCTCCCATTCAAACACAGTGCTCCACCCAGGGCTAAAACTCAAGTACTTTGAAGTACATGGCTGGGAACATGACTGGATTGACGCAGCAGAGAAGTCACCATAGTTCACGAGGAGTGGATTACTCAATACAAAGACCGGATTCTCTCCAGCTCTGAGTCTGGACCTGGGGAACAGCCCTCAGGCTCAACAGTGGGCGAAGTGGTAAGTGATATCCCCCATAGTTATGGACTCCAAGCTGTATCACCAGTTGATTGACTGCCTTGCCAGCAAGTAACAAGCCCAACCGGAGATTTTGGCAATTTTTCACTTGCCCAATCCTTGTCTTCATCTGATGAGCTTGAAGACTATCTCAAACAGCCAAATGAGCATGTGAGTGACCCACTGAAGTGGTGGTATGAAAACAAAACTCGTTATCCAAATCTTCACCACATGGCTTTTGACTACCTTAGCATACCAGGTGAGTGGCATTGCCGCCCTCCTTTTCACTCAAGTCTGATATTATGATTTACACAGTGACTTCGACTGTAGTTGAACGTGTCTTTTCACAAGGGCGCCAGGTACTTCACTTCACATGAAGCCGGTTGTCTGGCCAGTCTGTTCGAGAGTTCCTATGCCTTGGGTCATGGGGTCGTCATGATCTCATTACTTTAGAGGACGTCATCACTGCCATTAAAGTGAGGAAACGTAAGCGGGGTGATTCTGAGTCTATTGTTGTCAAGTAATGTAGTGTACGTAGATAGTTTTTTCCCTGCATTAAATTTTACTGTGACAGGTGTGGTCGGATGACAGTAGGTTGGGTCAGACCCGCGGGTTGTACGGGTCGGTGTGGACCCGTACCCGCAAAGGGTACGGTGTTGGCGGGTACGGGTGCGGTGTTGACCGCCCGACCCGCGGTGTGGACCCGTGAACAACCCTAAGTACTCCTGCAGAACTGGTACACTTGAAATCTTTGTTCGCTCGCACCAAATAGCTGAGAAACGTTGACATTTGAACACACCACGGATATATTTCCCACCTTGTAGGAAACGGGTTTGGGGCAGATAAATCCATTAATACTGCACTGTTTATACTGCCAGATGATGTCCCATGATCAAGTGTGCGCGACTTGTCGAATATTGCATGTCTGGACGTGCTGAATGAATTCGTTATCTTCCCGATAGTCTTGGACCGACACATCAGGTGTTCAGCTTTTCAAGTTCGTCAATCTTACTGCATCAGTTTAACACCCAAAATACATGTTTTACTCATAGAACCGCACATTTAAGCATGATACCAAGTTGACAAACCACGCACTTTATGTACCTGTCAGTATAGGCGCTACGGGTGTGCATTGAAGTAATATGTACTCGAGTCGCATTACTATTACTTCGGTGAGGAACCCAGTGTTAGCGTCGAGAGGCTAACCAACGTATACAATATAGGACAGAATTCATAAACCAATGCTATGTAGCATTTGCTAGCCTACTCGCCACTCGGCACTTAATCTGTGGCCCATTGAATGCACCCGAGCGACCCATCTTTGGCAAGCCCCTCCAGTCAACCCCAATTCATCCATGTCGGAGACGGTACTAACTACTTCAACTCGTACCATATCTCACTCCCAATGCCTCCCAGCTCGAGTCAGCATTCTCGAGCGGTCAGTTCGGCGACTACTTGTTCGCACATAACCAGGTGCTCAACTTGTGGTGCCTGTGATAATTCGAGCAAGACTTCACGCAACCTCATCGTTTTCATTGATGGTACAGCAAATAAATTCGGTCGAAATGTATGTCAGACCTCTGTCTCTTCCCCGTCGGAATCCCTCAAATCTCCAATAGAACACTAATGTGGTTAAGCTGTTCGAAGGTGTCGACTGTGACACTAAAGATCCTCTTCCCGAACAACACACATACTACTCAAGCGGCATAGGTACGCGACCAAGGATGCTGCATGTATTCCAACGTATCCAACGTGCGATCTCTGATAACCTCGATATGGCCATTGCCTGGTAAGTCGTTCAAGTCTGAGATTCGTTTTGTGCAACTCGGCCTATTTACCGTATAGGAACGTGGAAGAAATTGTGAAAGATGCTTATACCTGGTTAGCAAACAAGTATCTGGAAGGGGATCAAATATACCTGTTTGGTCAGTTTCGTTTGACACCTTTAACAAGTGCGTCCTTAGAATGAAAATCTGGTTAGGCTTCTCTCGGGGCGCGTATCAAGTCAGGATTCTTGCAGGAATGATATACGAGGTAAAATATGCCACGAGCCGCTAGCTTTACTGGATTGACATTGTCGCTAGGTTGGACTGATCAAAATTCCTACCGAGAAACAAGTCGGGACGTCAGTGTAGAATCCTTGCTTGCCTTCGTCTTTGTTGACACAGCAATAGCGCTTATGATCATTTCGAGGCCATCCTGTCCCATCAGCCAAATTCAAGTGACATGGCACGAGAATTCCGAATGGCCTTTTCTTGGAAGGACGTAAGAGTTCACTTCATTGGGGTATGGTAAGTTTGTTTCGTCCTCGAACTTTACCAATGCGACTGATGAAGTGCTCAGGGACACTGTATCATCTGTCGGCTTTTCCCGAGGAGACGTTTGTCTGTCTGCCTCATCGGGTGCCGCCCATGCTTGCCATATACGACACGCGCTTGCTCTTGATGAATGTCGCGTCAAGTATATGCCAGAATACTTTCTCGAGATGAATTCGCCAGACCTACAAGACCCTCCCGAAGGTCTTCAACTAGAGTCCAGCACGTCTAGCTTGGGGGAGGCAAACAACGAGGACCAAATCGGAAGCCGCTTGATTGTTGACAGCCCAGACACTTCCACAGTTCTAGCATCCCAGACGTCCGGTAAAGGTCTTCCTGCGGACGGAATTCGCACAACTACAAAGAGTCCCATTTCCCTCGGCGCACGGTCCGGTCGCAGCGAATGTATCGATCGAAGGACTGCGGATATCAAGGAAGTGTGGTTTGCTGGGAGTCATTCTGATGTGTACGTTCATATTAATCTCACCTTGAACCTTACTGAAGCTACTGCAGAGGTGGGACGCATCGACCGGGGAACTCATTCCACGCGGGAAACATTTCGCTTATGTGGATGCGTCGCGAGGCCAGTACTTGTGGGCTAATATTAAAGCCCGGGGATATACTCTGGACAGATGAAGATCTGGATCTCGGGACGACCGATTCGTTTACTTTCTTTTGGAAACTGATCGAGATGCTCCCAATTAAGCATCAGGTTTCATTTAGTGGCTCTGGGGAAAACGCTCGCAAGTAAGATATTTCTCTATCTATGTGCATCCTCCCCAATCGCTCCCTAGATTGCATCTCTTCGAGCCTCGTCGTATCATTCCTGGACAGAAAATACACGCTTCCGTTCAATTCGCAAATAGCTATATACCTAAAGCGACGTTTGGGAATGGATTTGGAAATCCATTGGAGACTGCGGGCCCAATCCTGTCAAAGGATAACGAAATCTGGGAGAAGGATGCTATTGACCATACGACTTACGTAGCTTTGTTCAACAACCTCACAGGAAGGCAGGGGACTGCCCCGTTTTATCTGCACCGGCTGCTATTTATGCTGAGGTTCAGTGAGTTTCCCCTCTTGACCAAATTTATTATTCTCATGGAATCCCGGCTCCTTAGCTGAAGGCCAGTGGACTATCAAAGAGGTGTCGGATCATCGTGAAACCCTCGCCGATTTGATACTCAACCATTCTGGCTTGGTTAGACTTGCAGCAATTGCCGTATATTTCGAGGCTCTGGATTCAAGTGCGCTTCCTTTCCTCTAGACATCGTCGCAATACTATTAACTTTGTTCAAGCTGAGCTCGGGAAGACCTTGCCAAAGGAGGTGTTCTTAGAGGCGGAACAGTCTCTTAGAAGTTCTATTCAATTCGACCAACCAGACTGGCCGAGGGCTGTAGCCCTTCTACGACCATTGGCTAAACACAAAGCTCTCCGGGATTCGATCTTGACCCTCCAAGTGATCGACAGCTTTCTGAAGCTATTGGACCACATCACTAGTACCCCGGGCGATCACTTTGCCCACGTGATGGATGCTCTTTCTTCGCTAGTTGAATTCTGTATAGGACACATTGTCTTGCGTCAATTTGGGTGTTAATTATTCGCCAGATCCGGGCCCAATCATCAAGACTCTCGACGAATATCCCGAGGGACCTGCGCGGAAAGACAGACTTTCGGTGCTGTTAGACACAAATGGTGCTCTCGTAGTTTTTCGGCTTATAGCTACTAACCCGAGGCTTATCATTAGACCCACGCCACCTTATTGCCGTGCTACGAGTGGTCGTTTTCCTCGCTGAAAAAGGTATGCATTCATGTAACGTGGAGTTGTTCGTCTGACGATCTTGGGTGTGATTAGCACCACGTCTTTGTCGCAAGGTAAAGCAGAGGCTTCATGAATTGGCGGAGAAGTGGAAAGGACCTATTAGCCTGCTAGCGGTCCAGGCGCTCGTTCAGGTGTCAGAGGACGAACTCCATGAGGAATCAGGTGAGTATCATTTCTTAATTCCTATTACTCTGCTGTTCCCGATCTCATCCCACTTTCACGCATACCTACATATCCCACCATGACTTACCCTATCCAATACAGTGGTTGGATCAATCTTTTCCTACACGTCGTATGTGAGCTACCTACACGCTAGATCTGCAAATGTTTCTCCCTCGCGAAATTGGAAAAGGAGAGGAGATTCTCTTTTGCACCACTTATTTCCTGGTACATGTTAATCTATATCGACGTTACATCACTTATCCAAATTTCCAGCCGGGACTCTTGGAAATAACCATCGAAGGTTTATAGAGAAACTTTTGGACGCTGCGGGAGGACGTTACGTGCAGGCGCGCACTGCAGCCACGTTCACTCTCCTCAAGATATGTGAAAGTGAGAAATGCATCTGCCCGTATCCTATCTTACCCACCTGTCTCAGTTAATAGCGACGTCCGAATGTATCTCATGGACCAAGATATCCTGAACATTTTCATCAAGCAGCTGCAGTTCAAGGACAGCGCACTGTTGGCTGCGTATGCCTTGACAAAGTGTCTAGCCTACCGTACGCCGATCTCCTATGAAACGATATCGGTACCTAATCGTCGCGTAGGAAAGTTTTGGAAGCGGATCACTCGCGATCGCATGGTCGCTGGTTATATCGTTAACATGATCCGATTGGACTATTTCGACGAAGCAGTCGGAGTGGTGGAAGGATTTACCATTTTGGAGGAGATTATGAAGTGTGGTAAGAATGAAGTCCCTCCCCTGTGTTGTCTCCCACCAACTGTGGCGCAATAGACGAACTGAAACGCAAGATCTTGGGGTATGACATGGCAGCCCTGCTGGAGCAAAAGCTTGGAGCTGGGAAGCCACGAGAGATGCGTACGAGCCTGCTCTATCTCAACATTCTCCGCGCTCGTACGTCAAGTATCTTCACCCCGTGCTGGGTTCTCCCTAATCCTTACCAACTAGACGGAGAAGATGCGCTGACTGGTGACTTGGTGGAACGTGGGATGCTTCGCCTCAGGACGAACCGATGGAGCAGTCAGAGAGCAGGTGTCGCTATTCTGTGCTCCTTGGCCCAAACATGTGCGTGCTGTAACACAGTTTCGACGCCAGCTCTTATTCTTGGCTCAGGGTTTGGTACGGAAGCCCTGAAACCTATCATACCAGAAGTCGTCAGCATGCTTCTTCCGACACACGATTCAGATTTTCGACGATACGTGTGTTCTCCGCCTTCAAGTCAGCGGAAAACGCCGTCTTCCTTGCTCGGCCCCGCTTTCTTGGCACGTGTTTTGGCTGATAACGGTGAGTAGGGATAGTCCAGTGTCGTCCGTGGTCTTTGTCCACCCGAAAGTGATCGGACGCGTTCAGAAACGCTGCGGAACGAGATTCGCCAAACGCCATCGTACGGGAGGTTAAAACACCTCTATCTGTTTGGGGATCTACTGCATGTGAAAGAAACCCCCACCTGGCAAGTCAGGACACCTACGAGAGGTTTATTCCGTTCCCGTACCTCTCTCCGTACAATTGGGCTGATGGGTTTACCCATTCCCTTGTAGACGATGTACTGGACGTGATTAGCCAAATGGTCAAGTCGGTTGATAGTGTACAAGGATCGACCAACTCAGGCTTTATCCTGCCGCGCACCCAACACTGGGATCGTATTACCAGGGTCATGCGCAACGGTCTGATGGGCACGATCATTATCCCGACGGTCGTCGCGGGCGTTACTGCGCTGGTGGTCGTCGGCGGGATCGTTGTTGCCCCGATTGTTCTTTCACGCAAGATTATTGAGTCAGTCGTCCATCTTATCCATTTTTTGTCCTTTTCTGTCTGCTTCAACGACCTGAAATCAGTCTATTCAACTCCGTTTCTTTTGATCTCTCCTTCCTGCATTCACGAAGCTTGACGATCCTCCTTTTCACATTGTACGCAGATTTATTGGACGTCCGTGGCGCCTCCGCTGGCAGAATGCGATTGTTCGTAGCTTCGAGCGACCCAACGCGCACTGCCCTACCCAGTCGCCGTCGGCGGCGACGCCATTAGACTCCCGTACCTCGTTGGTGAACGACGAACGTTAGATGGTATGTAGATGTTTCGCTGAGAGCAGTGAATGGTGAGCATCCAATCGCCAAGAGGACGGCGAACAGAGCGCAATGTTGATCTGATCCAGTGCAATGTAGATGTTGGTGGGGAACGCTTATCGTCACCTGGATATGGTATGTACTGGAAATGCCCAACAAACTAATAATGTCATGGGACCACGACGGCTTTGTATATACATAAATGGAATGACTCCATCATGAGTTACATGGACACCTGCCAGGTCTACAGCGCTTTATCAATCTCCACGACGCCGCCCGCAGTTCCGGACTGTTCGAGGTGGTATAATGATACCGATGCCAGTCGCGACGATTAGCCGGCTTGCTGGACAACCCTACTTCTCAGTTGTGGTCTGTTTCGATACGGCTCTTCAAGACCGTCGGATTCATGCGCGAACACAACGTCGCTCACATGTAACGAAGCTGCAAAATATCGTGATTGTTTGACGATCATGGACTTCGACGTGATGATCCATGTCGGCAACCCTGACAAGACCCACCCCTTTGCATGGTCGCCATATCCAATCTCAACTCTGGATCCCCTTCCCGTCGCAAAAATCTAATTCGGTTCCTACCATAGCGTCACTTTTCTTAAACAGAGATGTCTGTAAGCACTCCGCTCTAGCAGACTCAGATCCAAGTATCTAGTTAACGCAGAACAATAATGTGTGTAAAAATTTGCCCCAGTTCATCCTCATGATTATCACCATTTCTTATCACAATTCGTGGACCCAATGGGTTCAGGTCCGCTGATTTTTAACCCATTCCACTGCCAAATATGGGACCGTGAACCGCACAAAACTTCATTCAAAAGGGTTAAAAATTTGGCCAGCTAAAAACATCATAGGAATAACACTCGGAGGTGTATTTTTCTGGACGTATTTCAATGCCCCGAGCTCAAATCTGACATCAGTTTTCTGTGAAATTTTTATTTCAGGGTCCTGACGAACCGGTGGAGTTTGCTTGTTCGCGCGAGGCGCCCAGCACAGTTTATAGTGAAAACATTCAAGGTTAGTTTGTAGTTTCCACTGACGCTTGGCTGGAGATGTGCGCATATATGGACCATTCTGGTCACATTCAATATGATGGGCTGAACAAAGGGGATCCATCGGCGTAGAACTTCAATATATGGGCCGAAGAGTTTGTTGGAGCCTCGCATATATCTGAGGGGTAGACAACGGAACCCGATATCAGACCAGGCAAGATTTAATAACTACTCTATAATGAATGGAGCTGTATACAGGTAAAAAATGCACATCTGACAAGCGTGTTGACGGCCTCGATCCGCTTAGGAAATTCAATACCTTTGCTCATCTCACTTCTCTACCACTCTTGACCCAAGTTTACTCTTCGCGATTGATAGACCCATCCAACGACACAAAAAATAGGCCTGTAAAACCCTCAGTGTACCTTTAGTAATGGGCCGATCGTGGCTACTTACGGGCCTACAGAGACCTACTCGTAGCCGTCTCGAGAATGCAAGGTGAAAATATATTATACATTTTGTACGCAAATGACAAACCCACCCCGACCGCGGTTCAAGAGCATTGCTCCAACCCCTTCAGACTTTCACGAATCGGGAATTTAAGATCAATACAAAAGCCATAATACCCCTATACCAGTTTATACCCCGGGCATTCAAACCTGATTTACTCTTCTTTTCACCTGGCTTGGCCAACGTGTGAAAAAATGTCTCGAAAACATTGCGGCCGGCCTGCCCATAGCACCTCACCAACTGCTCTGAACATCTCGGAAAGCGCGTCAATTGACTCGCCGAAGGTAGCTCTACACGATCCAGTTGGACCGGGAACCCGTGGATTGGTTTTTTAAAAGTTCGGGATTTCGGAACTTCATATATTCACTCTCGGCCTGCTTGGACCATATAGTTTATGTTTATTCTAGTAAAATGACGGCTTTTCCGAAGTATTCTGACTATTTATTGTCGAGTTATTTATTGACCGAGGAGGGGCTGCTTTATGGCATAATTTTCTTGTGTGGCCAAGCCAGGTGAAAAGGAGAGTACATCAACGTCACCTCCTCGCGCTTCGAGTCGAATACCCTCAGATTTATCCGCGTCCTCTTTCAAGGACGGATCCTGGCCTGAGGAAACCTCGTCCACAAAGACAATCGCGGACACGTCCACATCACGTGAATTGGCGTGCTGCTGGGACCTTATGCCAAAGCCTGTGTCGATGCCCTGGCAACGTCCATGTACGTCGCGGTCGAACATCTCGCGCACGTCCAGGATGAACCGTGGCATGATGGCACAGATGGCGATATATCCAAATGAGTACAGAAACGACATCACAGTACCGTTGATTGTTGCTCCATCTTGTACCAACATGATGGCAGTGTTGAACATGATTCTAGATGTTGGGATGCGTGTCAACCACAGGTATTGCCAGTGTAAGCGCAAAAGGGAGATTGGGAAAATTAGGACGTACACCAAGAAATAAAGCAAACCATCTCGCACGAATAGTTTGGCGTATCGATTGGGTTGCCATTGCTTGGTTGCTTTGTACATCGACACGGCCTCCTTGAATGGTGGGACACAGGCAAGAACTAAAAGCATAGCACTGAAAACAACGTCCACACAAATGACAGGCAAGGTTGTGACGCCTCCAAACGACACACTTCAAAAAGAGAAGTCCAAGATGGGGATGACTGTGACTGAATCATGATCCCGGCATAAGATAGGCCGCACATGCAACTCAGGGGGAAACAGACCTGAGAGGTATTTCTTGGGATCAGAATAGATTCCAGTAAAAGCGATATCAAGCATCAATTGCACCACGAAAACAAACAGGAGGCCGTAAAGGATGGTTTTGGATCGGTGCCACAGTGCGTACACACGGAGGATCATAATAACTGTTGTTTAAAAATATGGATATGAGGTAAATAGAGATCGGTCAAAGTATGCATAGTACGCACAGTCGACAGAACCGAGGAACGCAAGTTGTCCCCAGGATGAGATCAGAAAGAGAATAGTACCTGCGGAACATCTAACTTCGTGCAAAGTAACGCTTGAGTGAGCTTACAGCTGTAAGAGCAATCGTTAGCAGTCACGAATTAAATCAGTTGGACCTGCATACAGCTGCAAACAATCAATCACTAAATGCATATTACAGAATAAATGACAAAAACTAACTGACTGAGGTCCGGGAATAAATGTACTACCTCCTATAATCGTCTTGGATTAGTTACATATATAAACTACAATTTAATTTTTGAGCGCATCAAGGCCAGGAATGCTTGTAAGGGAATTGCTGCTAGCCTCTTTGTGCTGTGCAGAAAAATAGCTAAACTTACATAAATGCAGGGAGGCCGATGTAGCGCACCTGCTCAACCATCAGCTCAGAATGCGGCTTGAAACTGAATACGCACTACAACAAATATCGTGGAAACCCAGGTCCAGGGTCTGAACTAAACACACTCAGGGCCGCAGTCCGGAAGAGGCTCATCTTACGTAACGAATTCCATCATTCCATCAAACTTCGACCAATGACTCCCATGTGCCACACCAAGTTTCATGAAGAAAGTCATGCTGCACGAGCCCCTAAGGTCATGGCAGTAACTAGGACCGTCTGAGAACCCGACAAAGAACACATTGCAAGATAAGTAGCATTGTCAATGACAACAGTTGCTTCAATAGTTTCAAATCGGGAATTCGACTTTGTTCGCGTGCCGGAAAATTGTCGGTGAAACCCTACCATTTGTTGGTATCGGGCTCAGGATACGTATGAGCACATCTCTGACTCACGAGTTCTTTGCAACGGTTGCATGGTAGCACCCTCAGAAACATTGTAATATCGCCTTGTATGAACTGAAATTCTGGGTCACTGAAAACTTGAGCGGGGCGCTCGGTAAGTTTACTAGTAGGCGATTATAAATAGAGGTTTCACATGTGATGCTTATAGTTTCGTCTTTCTTTGCTGCCAGATCTTTCCTCATTCACTCCGTGTCAGTCAAAGTGACACGAGACAGTGGACCTTTCCACAACATTGACAATGCTGCAAGCAGCGCTTTTAGGTCTCATAGCAATTTCTCTGGTTCACGTGCTTGCCGTCCAGGTTCCCTTGGGTTCAAGCCAACATTCGCAAAAAGAGAACCACGCGTCTACTAATATTCTTGTTAATGACAACTTCGCCGAATCAGAGTGGCACCTTGACAGGCTTCCGAATCCTAATGCCACCGATCATCTAGTATTTGAGACGGTACACTCGCTGCTTCAACATTGGCCCAACACACGCATGAGAAATGGTGAGCAACCCATTTATTTGTCTTTTTTTCCAGTCTCTTCAGGCATATCGTCCTTTCTAGGTCACATTATCGCACCCGGGATCATTCCCAATGGAACAGTTCTCTATCACGGAAGGCCTGATAAGGAGATACCTACGGGCCCAGAATGGGTTGCAACGGATACTGAGCATTCGTATCTATTCTGCCGCAACCTGCTCGATTCTTCCAAGCGAGGAGGGTGGCATCTTACCCTTATGGCCACCCGGCCCCTGAAGGTAATTTATTTTGATGGCAGCAGTGCTGTGAAGCTTGCAGAAGGATCTTTGGATACACAAGATCTTCTCGCGTGGGGTAGGGCTGCGGACGATGTACTCGAAGACGAGTGGAACCGGATTCAAGACCTCTGTGATTGGGGAAAAGCTTTTGGAGTGGATGGTTTTGTCAGGTGAATTTAAACCCCTTCATGCCACCTCCCTGCATTTTTAAACATGTTTCAGGATGGAAATGGACTTGTGAGTAATTATTTTGGTTGTGATTCAGTTTTCCTCAACTTGTTTTTAGTGAGATCATGCTCTGTGACTTTACCGCCGGTGTCAATGTAGTTTCTTTCACGAAGCTGGAAAGCAGATGGACAGGTCCATGGGTAATCTGTGAGTCACTTTCGACAGGATCGGGGAAATACTAACATAACTTTGAAATAGCAGGACATGAGCAGTTTGAAGTCATAAACGCCGGTGCTTGGCACAATCGCTTTCCTGGCGAGACGCGCGTCCAGTTGGATCTTGCTGGGTTGGTCTCCTTTTACGACACCCATCTTATACCTTCTCTTGTTCCCATCCGATTTGGCCAGGAGAGGTGGGATCATCGCGCGCTTAACGTATCCAGCGAAGACTTGTCAGCGCTGAAGTCGAGGCTGGAGGCGAATTTGATGAGACCCGTGGGCGCAACCAGTGGAATTGACTGGAAAACGCTCCTTCAAGTTATCGTGGATCGATACGCCCAACGGCTCGAAGTGACTCGCTATCTCCTAAACATCTCAACGACCAACCAGGACGACGTCGATCTCGCGAAGAAGACCCAAACTCAACTTAGAATCATGCTCACCCCTTACTTGCTTTTCTCTGTCGCACCATCTAATACATCAGATGAGAGTGAGCTGGATTGGACAATTCCGATATACAAGCTTTGTGCTACGACGCACACGGACTCCATGGAATCTCGGTATGATTCTATGACGGATCCCGAGAAAGTGATTCTTCAGGCTGTACGAGGAACGAGCCAGGAGATCTGCCGTACCATAACGAAGATGTGGGCCAAGGGGGTGTATGCAGGGATTGATCCGTCATTGAACACAAAGGAGTCCCCTAACATTGGCAAGGTCACTGTCCTCCGCGAAATCTGGACAAAGGAACTCGAGCGCCTGATGGCTTGGCTCGATTGGAGCGTATGGGTGAGATGTAATCCTGGTTGCGATTTCGAGGTGTGTCTGCTATGCTATTACACTATTAGAGCCCCCCGACCGATGATCGGATTGGGTAGGAAACATGTTACTTGCCTACGTGGCCTATTGGTTTTCCTTGGAAAAAGCCGCTGCCCATCCCGGTCCCATCGGATGATGATGACCTAAGTCCAGCAAAATGGACCAGCTTCGAGCTGCGGATGATGACGATGAAAAGGTTTGCTAACGAAGTGTCCGATGCCATCAAGCCTGAGCCACATGAATGGATCCGTCCACAACCTAGATGTATCAGACGGATCGAACCCTACACATTTTGACGGTTTATATATCGTATGACAAGATGCCATTGCAGAATTTCCTTCCGACTCGGAGCTCACGAGGTCGATGGTGACCGACGCTCTTGTGTAATAATCTATGCTTGGTTTGCATTGCTCTGCGCCCTCGTACAAACTTTGGAGTTGGAACCCTTCTATCTCCACCTCTAAGCTCAGTTCCTGTGTGGATTGTTGCGTATGATTTTGGTTGCCCTGTGTATGAACATACAATACATCGGTAGGTGAGCTCGGGCTATCGCTTTTGGGCGCACGCGGATCCCATACCCATTTACTTAAACCAACGCCTGACCCAAACCACCCTCACCTTCACGCACTTGAAGTCGAATCCCCTCAGATTCATCCCCGTCCGCGTCCACGGATGGACCCTGACACGTGGAGATGAGCTCGTCCGCAAAGGCCATCTCAGACACGTTGACGGTGTATGAACTGTTGGCATGGTGTTGTGACTTCACCCCAAACCCAGTATCCATCCCCTGCCAGCGTCCACGGAGGTCCCGTTCAAACAGCTCGCGTACATCGAGAACGAACCGCGGCATGATCACGCAGAAAACGACGTCGCCGAACGTGTACAGGAAGAGCAATGTGGTGCTGTTGAGCGTTGTTCCGCTTTGTACGAGCATAATGGTGGTGTTGAATACGTCCCTAGACGATGAAATGGGTGTTACCAGCTATCGGCGAAAGAGCAAACGTCTGTGATTGACGTACACCAGGAAATAAAGCAGGCCGTCCCGTACGAACAGTCTGGCGTATCGGTTGGGTTGCCACAGCTTTGTCGCTCTGTACATTGACACGGACTCTTTCAAGGCCGGGATAATGGCCAGAACAAAGAGGACGACGCTGACGACGAGTCGCACAGAAATTTGGGGCCAGGCTGAGACATTTAGCAGCGACACATCGCAAAAAGAAACATTGAAGACGGGGATAACCGTGACTAAAGTATAAAATGAACATGATCTGGCGCGAAACAAGTTATTTGCGATCCGCGTGGAGACATACCAAAGAGGTATTTGTTGAGGTCGGAATAGAGACATGAATAAGCGATGGTGATGGTCACCTGCACGATGTAGATGAACAGGAGGGAGTAAAGGATAATCTTGGATCGACGCCACAGGGCATACACCCGGAGGATCATAATGTCTGTTATTTTGAGAGCCAGTGCGGTAATAGAAAGTGAAAATGCGAGTATCACGCACACTCGGCAGCACTGATGAAGATGAGTTGTCCCCAAATTGTCATTATGAAGAGAACGGTGCCTATGAAGCATCTAATGGCATGCCGGGTCACACTTGGCATACTCACAACTACAGCTTCATCGTCAGCGCAGGTCACCAATTAAATACATGTATGCATACACCTGCAAACAGACAAACATTAACGACATGCTACAGAACAAGCGAAAAAAACGAACTGTTTGAGGGCCAGGAACAAATGTACTACCTCCTGTAGAGTTGTCTTGGATCACCCAAACGGATTCTTAAACTTGATTCTGAACGCACCTAGGCCGTAGATGCTTGAGACGAATTGACAGTTACTGAGCCTCTGCACGTAGCAAGCAGTACGACAAAACGTACATGAACGTAGGTAAGCCGACGTAGCGCACCTGCAGAACTGTTGGCTCGACAACGATTCCCCGAGACAGAGCACGTACGGCAACATATATAGTGGAGACCCAGGTCCAGGGTCTACACTGGAGCACTCTGAGAGACGACAGGTTTCGGCCGATCATCATTGCTGTCTTACCCAAATGTACTCCACCTTGAAAGACCGTCACTGAAAGACGATTTCCAAAGAAAACAATGTCATACCTCTCTCGAAAAAGTGAGCACTGCAAAAGGCAGAATCAACGGGACGTCTGACTAGAACACACGAAATCTCACCGTAATCGTATGCGACAGCAGTGACGAGCAAAACTATAAGTAGCGCATGGATCAACCATGGACCAAGAGTACGAGGAACAAGCGTACCTGCTGTATAGTCATTGATTCGAAGAGACGCCAAGGCAGACTGTAGATCAGAAGACATGACGAAGACGACCTTGTCAACCGGCGACGTCGAATGGTGAAAAGACAATCAGGAGGCCTCCAAAATAAATCGGTACGTTATCGGTCCCCAAGGGTGACAAATATATACATCTCAGGTTCTGACCATCGGAGCACCAAAAAAGAATGACGTACGTATATCGTTACGATGAGTAGCGGCAAGGGCATACTTTTTAAAGTGACTTGCTGTGTTATATGGGTCAGGTTCACATGTACATACTAATGAAGCGTTCCCTGACCTTGAGGCTCGAGCCGCTGCTCAATATCCATCGAAGCGAGGTCGTACCTGACTCATCCGATTCCGGATCATAGCTCTTCAGCTGGCTAAAAGAAGATGTAGCTGGCAAGAAAGTGGTGAGATGACGAAATGAATTGAATGGGTACAAAACAGAGTTTTAATACCTGCCCGAGCCCAAGTTGGGATGGGAACACTTGAACTACTTGTAGATGCGATGATAGAATATCATCACCCTGCAGTCTGGGATCATCATGATCGTCTGGCAAAGACCCGACTTTCCCCAAGTTCCTGTTTCCCGACAACCAATCAAGTCACCAACGCATCACTCGACACACTTTCCCAGAGTTCCGAATATTTATATTTTTCTTCTTCTATTCCACACATATTCAATCCACACGCGTTCATGTATGTACTTGAATGTAAAACACATCGAAATGATGATCAACAAATCCGGGTAACCATTTCCTATAGAGTACCACTTAGAAAAAAGGAAAAAAGAAAAAGCCAGTAGAGAATTCGAAAGAACGAGCCAAAAGAGATGGAAACCAAATAAACTGAAACGCGATGCAACCCTAGTAGATGGCACAAGTTACTTGAAAATGATGGGCGAGATAATCACCACATATATGACCCAACGTCCCGTCATCCTCCTGTCACCATCGACTGAAACTGGAGGGTCAGGCACCCGGACGCGCTTCCCGAGTCGGCAAAAAGGTCTAGACCAGGCCGAGGTTCGAGTCTAGGTCCGCGCCCGCTCTGGTTGAAGCACAACCATCGGTCCCGACCCAGGTGACCCCTGGACTATACCCGTCACCATCACAGCGTCTTCTTCTTCTCCCTCACCCTCTTTCTCCCCAACCACATTCATCCTTTCCTCCACTCGTCGTCGACCCCCTTCCTCCCTCTCCCTCTGGTGCGTTCGTTCATGGTCACGATCCCCATCGGACGGGTGGTCCCGCCTCACACCCCTCCTCCCACCGGGCCTCTCCACCAACGCCCGCTTACAACTTGCAGGCCCAAGCGTTTGTGATGAATGCCGCTTGAATGTCGGTCGGCTCCATACCGGACCCGAACCCGACATCGCCTCGGAATCACTCCCACTCCCCGTATTCGTACCCCCATGGGGTGACCCGTGATCGAGAGACCCGGTCCCATCGCTTGTTACGCTCGACGCACGTGAACTCGAGCTGTCCAGGAGTGATGTCGAAGAAGAACACGCGCCAAAGAGGCTAGCCATGGACATAGATGGTGGGATCGGAAGCGGAAGCGAAATCGATGCACCCTGCATCGGTGGAGGCTTCACCAGACCTGCCGTCGATACGGACACAGGCAAGTTAGGATTGGAATGGGAATGGGAATATGGGTGGGGGTGCAATGTGTGATGATTGTAACCGTGTGCTTGTTGACCTTGACTTGGGTGATGGTACGAATGCGGTTGCGACGTCGGCACTGTAAACGCTTGTGCCAGCGACGAACTCGAACTCGAACTCGACGGCCGACTAATCTCCAATTGGTCCACTTGGCCAACACTCGAACTCCCCGAGATCGATGTTGAAGCCGACAAGGGAAGCGCCTCACTCCCTCCCTGTTCCGTCTGCGGGCTTGCACCGCCACTCACACTCAGTCTCCCTTTACGTCTCGGCACCAAGTTGAGCTTGAGTGACGCGCTTCTTGCATTCACTGCGGCTTCGTAACTCCTCAAGTCGTCCCCTGGCGTACCATTTCCACTAGGTCCCGGACCATGGCCTTGCCCATGTCCATTGGCGTCTCCGTGTCCATGCACCATCCACGGATGGCCCTTTTCCACCGTCGGCGTCACACTCGGCAACGACGACAATCTCACACGCCGTCGCTGACCCGAAGGCGATTGTGACATCTGCACCTGTGCTTGTGCTTGTGCTTGCGACATATCGGCCGACGTCGTTGGACCCGATCCACTCAAAGGTGATCGCATATACGTCTTCCACATATCCTTGAGTTGTGGCGTATCCCCAGACGGCGGTAAATCCTTGGACACCCGTGGCGTCGGCAATGCGCTCAACGACATCCCTCGATCACGGCCCGTATGCGGGTGGACATGACCGTGCTGCTGGACCCTGGTCGGCATCGGTGTCGCGTTGGGCGAATGCGGCAATACACCCATACCGAGGTTGGAAAAGAACGGGACCCCATCCGAAGAGAGACCGCGGAGCATATTGGGATCGTCGATGGACATGAGTCCAAAAGTGGACGAGAACCCGCCTTCGCCAGCGCGCTGGGGTTGTGATGCTTGCGTCTGTTGTGCTTGCGTCGACGGCACTGATCCCGACTCGGACGTCAATCCAGGAAACGCTGGGGGTAACGAGGTAGGGATCGAGCTTCGCCGCGCATGTTGCATCATGTTGATATGGGCATCCCCCGAATTCGGACCATCAAACATCTCATTTCCCGATAATGGCAAATGCACATTAGATGAGGACGCGCTTGAAGGGACCGATTGCGACGTTGCACTGCTGCTATCGCTAAAATCCAACGACACCCTCCTGGGGCGGTAAGCAGACCCAATCAGTCCGGCGCTATACACGTCCGGCGCAAACGAAGGCGGTTCCGAAACGGCAAACGAATGCGTCCTCGCGATACCCTCAAATGGCTTGGTATCGTCCAAAGCAGGGTACGCCCCCGATTCGCCCCAGGCTGGGTACCAACCACTCGTCGTCTGTGGTTGGGTCGGATACATGCTCGGGAGAAGCGTGGGAGAAGAAGTCGCGATGATGGCAGGTCCAGAAGCGCGTCTCATCAAATCTGCCTGCGCTCGAGCGTACTTTAGATTGTGCAATTCCGTTTCGGGGGGCATCGTAAACGGCACCTGAGCCATGTCGGTGGTCCAGTTGGGGTTCGGTGCATAAGGAGGGGCGGTGGGGTTAAAGGTAAACGGGGTATTGAACACGTTATCCGAGTTGGGGAATGCGCTGAGCGGGGCTGTAGACGATGGCGGAGGAAGAGCTAGGAAGAGGTCACTGTGGTGAGGTGACAGCCGCGACCCGAGCGGAGACAAGGAAGAAGTCGGGGATCGAGGGGGATGGTGACCGGGACCGCTCGGAGCGGTCTGCCGGTGAAATTTGACGTAGGTACAGCGACATTTGCGGGAGGCACACTTGGCTGCGAGGTCCGGACGAGCACAAAAAAAAGGGAAGGAATATGAACATAGATGGAATGGAGACGGGGGAGAGGTGACGTACAACACGGGTTCGCACCATCGCAGGGAAGACTGGCCTGGACACACTGGTCGCAGGCTTGCTTGGACGTCACCGCTCGCGAGGCAGCTGCAGCGCCCTTTCGACGATTGCTCGTGACGGTATTGGGCAGCGGTTTTTCGTTGGCATGACACTTGTTGATGTGGCGAGCGAGGAGGTCGCTAGAAAGGAAGATGAAGTAAGTGAACACGTAGCGCAGGTGGCGAGGTGGTGGGTACCTTCGTGCAAATTGATCACCACAGTATTGACATTTGTAGGGACGATCGCCTGTGTCTGGATTGGTACGCAAAAAAAGTCAACGTGGAAAGTGTGGAGTAGGAGGAGTGGGCCTACGCGATCTCATGTGCCGAGCGACATGTTGAGGGCGGGTAAAGGTGGCTTGGCAAACGGGGCATCTGTGATCACCAGCCATAGTATTCGTTTTGGTCGTCGTCAGTGATGATGTTTAATGGTTTATCGTCGTCGTCGTTGTTGATGATGATGAGCGCGTGTGCACAAAAAAGAGTCGCTCGCTCGCTCGGAGTTGGTGAATACAACATTCATTCGATGACACAACTTGTATATATTTACCTCTAATCAAATCATTACCACCCCAGATCTCAGATATCGGCTATTACCGGCCTATGATGTCATTCGTCACACAAACTGCATTGCACTGCACTTCATCCCAGCCTCACTCACTAGCAAACATCGCTTCATGCTCACCTATTTCAAGAGACGGCCTATCCACCATCGTCACTCACCCTCAAAGATAGCTCAAGAGATTCAGACAAGGACAACAATTCGTTCACCAATGTTGTCAAGACAGTGGGTGAGTCGAGTGACGCACACTAATTACGTTTGTTTACGCGAGATCGTGGCGGAAATCAAACCGCTGCAGCGTGCCCAGTTGACGTCAGAGTTGACTTATCGAGATCACTGCGTCATGAGTTACTCACCTCGGTGCTGCCACGGGTACAAACACCTCTGCTTTTGCACTGCACAAGAGGTCAGCATCGCACGAAAAAAACGTGTCCCCGTTCCCGGCTACCAGTTATTCCCCACTCTCGCCCAATAGGCGACACACGCTAAAATAGCGAGGGAAAGACAATAGAAGCCACAGCCAAAAAAACAAGGTTGGGGGCGTTCGCCTTTCGAGTAAGCACCCCCGTAGCTAGCGAACATGTCTCGTTCATAAACGGAACTCGATGTCCCCCCCTGGCGGTGCTCGGCTGACTCGCGGGACTGCCCCAACCATTAGCGCCAGATCCGGCCCACGATCTCACGGACTAACTCGGTATCCGCGGTAGCGTTCCCGTTTCATTTTACCAGCTAGAGTGTGAACGAGTGGGTGCAGGAGGGCCCGTTGATGAGTGACAGAATCGACCATGCGCCTTGCCCATGATTTCATCGCAGGCAGGTGGACGGTTCCACGATGACGAGAATGTCGACTAGCGGTGTACCAGTGCCGCTATCGCGCGCAACGGAACCTGATGAAGGCAAATGACTGACGTAATGGGGTTTTCGATCGTGCCACCGGCGTCATCATCTACGCCACCGGGCACAACCAGCCGGGCCAATGAGAAGCCATTCACTGCCCCTTCATCTCGGCCGCGATCAGTTGATCTCATACGTCATTCCGTGGAAAAAGTAGAAAAGACAAAGCAAGACAAATAAGATCATCACTTACGGTGTCAAATTGTCCATCCCGAGGTACTTCATGTCCACGGGAATATAGTGCTTGTTAGGCAACTTGTACGTTGCGTCGTCCACGCCAGGGTTTTCCGCAATCACCCGCTCCCCCATCTTGTACAGTGTCGCCTGTTTCACCATGACAGCGTGTGAGCTGTCAAGAGAGGTCAGGCACTTGCCTGAACGCTCGCACTTTCGTCTGTTGCAAACAAATCTAGTGTTGACGTTCTCACACGTTCCGCGACGCCAAGAGCATCCCACACGGAACCCTTGGGAACATCCTTTGGGATTTCAAAGTCGAGCACTTTGGGGTCAGTCGGAATAGGAATCGAAATGGGCGCAAACCGATACTCGAGGTCAATAGATGTACTCAGAATACGCTCCGAGACTTCAACGAGGGTCGTGTATTCATCACGGAAAAACCCTTCGAATGCGGATCCGGTCGACTTGAGCACTGTAAAGGACACGTCAGCATTTGAAAGCCGATCATGTCCGAATCGACGCACCCAGCAAGTCGGCGATGCCTGCGACCACGTTTGCCTTGAACGCCTCTCTATCCGTCCTTTCAAGCTAGCGGGAGGAAAGGGTTAACAAGGAATTACGGGGGAAAAAAGGAAAGAAAGAGAGAAGGTGGCAATATATATGTGACTATGGTATTGACTGCGACACCGAGTCAAGCTCTTAGGTAAGAAAAAAAGGCGATCCCGCTCGGCTCCACAGGCTAGACCTTGGTCCATGTGGATTTGACCAGACAACAATTCAGTCTCTATGCTTCCGCGCCTCCTGGCTCCACTCGGAGTGCCAGGTGGCGCCGCGTTTCATCCCCATTATTTAAAACGAGGATAATCAGGATCGAACAAATAGCACTCACCTGGACCTGAACGACCCGCTTATCATCCCCATCCCGATGAAATGCGTGTGTATGTGGTGTGTCTTGTCCGCTGACGGTGATGCGGGACCAGCGGAGCTGTTCGATAGTGATGAATGCTTTCTGAAGGTGCGTATACTTGGCAAGAACGTGCGTGCCGAGTTGCAGTGCAAAATGCTCAGGGACGAGAATGTGGTCCGATATTTTGGCCAAGTCTGTCATGCGCCTGTGTTGAGTGCTTGGGGTCCAGAGACGTGGTGAATGAACATACAATAAGTGATATTCTTCACTGTCAATGCGTTGATGATGAGCCGAAGATGAGAAAAGAGTGCGCAAGGGCGTACTGGAATCGGTGGCGACGACAACCGAGTTATCCGCCTGAGTATACCTAGACACGCGCATCGTTCAATACCGCGTCGGGACCAATGCCAACGAACTACCCACGACGTATCGAAGTCGCCTTCGACGAGCAAGGTCACATTATACTCGACGATATGGTGCACGCCATTACCCTCGCGCTTGATGCGAAAGACGCGCACCTTGTCTTTGCCGTAACGGGCGGCTTTGAGTGTGACGTCGACGGTGGAAGCCATGCTTAGGTGCGGTGATCGTGGTTGGAAATGAAAGATGTGATAGATAAGATGGACGTGAGCTCGCTCGCGATAGGCTGATAAGCGGGTGGCGAATGGATGCCGTCGTGGCGTGTCTCGTTCATGTGCTTCGTACAGACGGCTCCCCGTCAAGGATCACACGTTCCATCTCTAAAATAACCGTGATGGGATTCATCTGCGAGGTGGTCCATTTTCTAAAGGAAAAGTTCATACCCCCCCCAAAAAACGGTATCTCTCTGCGACTCAAACTCTCAGGAACAGTGTTAACCCACTGCATGCTGTGTTGCCATAGGAGGCAAGCATGCGAGGTTTTTTCGGAACAGTGGTTGTTTTGCACAGGTTCCGCAAAGGCGAGAAATGGGCTGTCCAAGTTAGTGACGTTGGATGAGTCTGCGCGAGACGCCAGCACTGCCAGCTTGGGATAGCATCCTCGAATATCGTACGTATGTTCCTCCATTTCAAGACTAGAGCCGAAATGACTATTCCTCTTCCCAACGCCCCAACAACTTCACTTTGATCATCAGCCCCGGTAGTGGGTCGAAAATTCCTTTGTGTGAGACGCCTTAGTATGTCGTAACCCTTTTCCGAGATGAAGCCCCAGGTATCCTGTGACGATTCACGGCACGCTGCATGTTACACAAATCAGTGAGTGGTTCGAGTTCTCATGGTGTCCTTTTCGCGTTCCCAAGGTGTGGTACTGACATGTGAGGTCGGTACTCGGCGGTTTTAGGCCACGGCCTAAAAATATACGCTAAAGGACCGTCATCTCGGCGGACAATGGCCAAGATGCCAACATTGCACTGGAGGATAGAGTCAGGATGGCGCTGGTGCGGAGAGTGGTTGGGACAAGCCGTGGGGTATATGCAGCCCTACCGGTAGTGGGAGAACTACGATGGTTGACTGACCTTCACCCCTTCATCTATCAGAATCAAAAGGCTAGGAGCGCTTCGGAAAGCACCTCCGCCTCTCGGAAGTCATACTAACTCTGCCCTTTGTAGATGCCATCCCATTCTTTCCCCTCGCAGTTACATACTCCTTCATCAACACCCCAAGATGTCCCCTTATACCCCAAATATTGTATCCGCCGTGCTTGTCGCCCTATATGTCTCCATCCAATTTCTCGTTGTTCGTGTTTGCTCCGGACATATGGGTGAGAGAGGATAGCTGTTGCTTGTCATTTTCGCATTGTGTATGTTCCGATGTTGAGTTTTCATTTTATATACTTCTCTTTTGCTCTCCTGATCGTTGGGGGATGTTTTACAGGTTGTCTCACAGACAGCTACTACATATGTAAGTATAGTGTGCCCTGGTCCCACCTTGAAATTGGGGCTGGTGCCCTTGGTATGTCAGGCTTGTCGCCCCCGCTGCTCAGTGCTCTCAGGCTATTGGAAATCGTGTGAATCCATTCTGAAACATTGGTCTACCAGCACAGCCCATCGACGTTTTGCTGGAATTTAATGGTCTGGCCTGGAAGGGAGAGAAGATAAGGGCACGTATTCTCTACTCTCGGGTGTCGAGTTGGGATGCAGTGTTCAGCGCTTCAGCATTGATAATGAACAACATTTTTAAGTCTCCTGACTGTTTTTCTGGCTCATGCACTTGTCGTCTATGTTCTGCTACTATAGGTCCTTGTAAGCACCTCATTCCGGATTGCCTAGATCCTAGTATCTGATACACATATCGTCCATTCAGTATCCTTGCCTTTTTGCTTAGCTGCACACAGCGCTCTGGTCATTACAGTTCTATTCAACATGGGAAAAATGAGTACCACCATCTTGCTAATAGTGGTTTCGCTGTCTCCTCGGAATGGTACCTCAACACCTTGTGTATCCATGTATTATGTATTATACACACATATATATGTTTTACCATCGTTTCGCATGTTTCAGGACAACCATGAGAGGAGTGTGCAGTATCAATAATGCTAATGGTTCAGCGACACACACCTAGCAGTGTATAGAATGAGAATTAGGTCATTGACACCCCCAGTGTATTATGTTCCCGACAACAATTTGAAGGTGTGGATGGCACAGACCATATAGTTATCTTGGCTGCATTCTGATCTCGTCCGAGTGCGTACAATGGAATTACGACCAAGCTGATCACCTGTTGAAAATATTGACCGCGGCTAATCACTCGAGCATTGACACCAAAGGGTGAGATCTTAGCATCAATCCTGAGTTTCAGTCACCCTGGCCCAGGCCTCTACTTGAACCGAAGACAGGAACACGAAGTGAACACTTTCTGAGAATTAGACTCAGGTTCGTGGCAGTAGTTATCCGAAACAGGGACTTACTTATGCCGCCACTGCAGTGCAGCTGAATGACGTGACAAGATAAGCGTGACAGCGTACCCATTGGGCTCGCGCACGCCATCGTTTGTGTTATCTCATTATAACAGCTGAACATTGATTTAATGTATGACCATTGCACTTAGTTCGCCAAAACTCTCAATCAATTGCGACGGAGCGATGCGCAATCGATAGATGTGATTTACCAGACATACAGTACAAGCCGCACAGGGACTTTCCTCATGTATTCTCGATACTCCCCTCTGGTGCATTCATCTTGCAAAACAAGGTCCTCCTGAATTATTTTCCACGCATCCGTCAGTAAAATGATGTAATGAAGCAGAGCATAACTCTATCAAAAATTTAGCTGCGAATGAAGCAGTGGTAATCTCGAACGCGATGAGCGGTGTGTAGGACCAGAACGTGATAGACGATAGGACTTCTTGAAAGATAATTATGCTGTAGCTGCATCGAATGTACGCTCAGTGTGTTGTTCTTTTCGAGGACTCACGTGTACAATGGATAACGGACCCAAGCGTACGAGCCCGTCTGGACAACCCGTGACCACTCGCGACGCCATCAGACGATAATGGGGGAACCAGGCTCTGTTGAACAAAGTATGTCGGATGTTGCAAATCGTGCATACCCCCAGATAGTTCCACTGTTCTCCTAAATGATGGAACATATCATCCACCAGAAATTTGAGCGCAACCATGGCCACACATGCCATAACTCTCGATGCAGTCTTCCACTCCAGAGGAAACGGATGATCTCACCCCGGACCGGGAGAGAAAATCGTGACATCCACCCGGGTTGTCGAAGCTCATTAGGTAAAACTGCGCCGACGTACACCACGGGAGATATGAGACTGGCAAAGATATGGATGGAACTGGTGAACTGGCAAAGGTGGACATGTGTTCCGCTTTGACGCCTCCACCTTTGGATTCGGCATTCCTTTCCTTGCAGATGATCATGCCTTGCAAGTATTGGATAAAGTCGAATGTACTATAAACGATAAGCATTTCGAGCATGTGGGGTAAGGAAATTGAGAGGACGAATCTGGTGAAATGCATGAGTGAAACGGTGGTTAGAAGAGGAACTTTTGGAAGAATAAAACTGTTGCAAATGCTTGCGACTGTGGTTCAAGATTTATATGGCTCGCGAGCAAGACTGAGAGACATCAAGACAGTGGTGATTGGTGCGGTGCTTACCTTCGAGGTGAATTAGTAGAGCTCACTGCAGGGAAGTTGGGCGAGCTAATATATCCAGTGGTCGGAGGCTTTAAGAAAAGAGAAGAAAGGGCAAAGATAAATAGAAATAGTACTTGGGGGAATGCGCTGCCGGTTTAAATTACGAGAGAGAGTTCGAATGCTGGCAGTGGATGATCCGCAAAGATGTGGACGGGGATCCATCCACTTCTCGTCGTGATCAGCCTCCTTAGTACATACATAGCCCAATCAACAATTAATTGGAAGAATGCGATCCATAGAGATAGGCTCGCTAAAGGTGAGGTCACATTGATAGCAACTTACATAGTGTTTCGTGATGATATTTGTAAGCCCTGACGGAAGCCCATCGCCGGACGCTTCTAGCTTGGAAAACGACTAACTATAATCGGAGGCGGTGGATGGAGCTGTGTTTCCAGTTTGTCCAAGTGGGTCCGGTTGAAGGGTTTGGGGCCGCGACATGCCCTCACCTCGCCAAGTTGGCAATATTGGGAACTGCTCAGCCAGAAATTAAAACTTCAGCATCGATCGGTATGCACTCACGGAGTAAGGTAGTCTCCAAAACTTTTTTTAGAAGTTTTGGTTTTGTGCAAAGCGTCGGAGGTTATGTCGGGGTTTTGTGGGTGAGTTACCTTCAACTTGCTGCATTCGGTTCGCCCAAGTCGTTGCCGACCATCCTAGAAGGAAACGTCCTCGCGCCATCTTACGTTGAGTTGAATCGACGATGTGCTGGGTTACAACTCAATGCAATCTCTCTCTTTACATTCACATGCTCGCCGTGCATGCACGCGGTGAACAGCCTAAATATTCGCTATTGTCGCCAGGACGCAACGTTACGGTCGGCACACTTTTTCCACCGGACTGCTGGGACAGACAGTTTGCATCCCGTCTCGTTACTAAATGTTGAGTTTGGGTTGGTTGAGGTCATGTGGAACGGCTGGCGGAAAACGATCCGCCAGGTCCAGGGAAGCGTCGCCGACTTAGGTCCGCTTGCCTGCTCCATTCGAGAGGTACGCCAGCCAGCCATATCGGTAGCGAGCCCATAAACCAGGTGCGCTCTCCTCTTACTAGCTGGCTTCTCACCCGTCACCTATTTCACTTTTGCACACACAGCAAGTTGGTCACCACGCCACTGGCATTGCTTCAAGCGCTGTGTCCAGCTTCTTCCATTCTGCTCAGACCCTCTAGATCTCGACGAGCGTAAACGGATCATTCTAGCCGGTTCGCCATCGTCACGTCCACTACTGTCCTGTGTTCATTGTTCCGTCGGGATTTGTCGGCAAGCACGCCACAGATCCGTCTCGACCCGGATAGGGTGACAATCGCAACTTCGGGAGCTGTGAAAAGACCTTTAGAATTTGGCGTGCAAGTATATATACGTTTTCTGTTTGTTCTCTTCGGAATGACCGTATATCCTCAGTGTTGTTCTGTGCTATCTCTTGTCTCTTGTTTCTGCGTTTGCAACCACCTTTCTACCTTATGGATCTCTTCACGCAGTTGAATTACCGCTATCCGGAGACTCCCAAGGCTGCGCCACACAATTCTCGGTCACCTCAAGTATCTTATCACGTACCAGCGCAGGACATCCAGTCGATACAGGACCACACACTGGTTGGCTACGTTTGCCCGAACCCTGGTAGAACAATGCAATCCGGTCCCTCTCTTGACTTCATGACTGGCCATGGGATACGACCTCAACAGAGAAACGTCACCATCAATCCGCGAGGACGAGGTGCCGTTTCGTTTGATCCTGCCGGACCTATCGAAAGATATTACATGGACGAGTCTACAGGCACGTCGGATCATTACATTCCGTCATCCAGCGACAAGATTACATGTACGAACCATTCTCCGCTCGATGAGATATTTGGTCATCTGCGCCCTTCGTCTGGCTCATCGCCAACCAAGTCCGTTCTGGTTCATCCATCGCAGAATGGAACACCACGTGGGCACCCTCGGCACACGTCGGTATCTACATATGCACTGCCAACTAAACCGCAGTTGGACGGTGTCGTACATATTCCGTTGCTTGCCGTAGACAACCATATGAGCGGTACAGGCCTGGTGGTTCATTTCCGATGCTCTGATTGGGGTATCGGCGTTGAGGTAGAAGGTACGTCGTCGTATATTACTTTAATTTTGTATATCCCAGAGAGGCTGAGTGACGTGGCGCAGGGATTCCGATGTCGGATCTTTTACATGGCAATATCTCTGGTCTTGAACACCCACATCAGCGCGTGCTCGACGGGCTGGGTCTGACCGAGCTGCGGGTGAATATACTCGTGAGTTCTCCGCTCTGATGTCAATGCTTTGCGCCATGTCTGATCACCTGATAATTGGAGTGGCCCCAATATCCTCCATTTGCAAAGATGATCTCCGCTTTCGGTACTGCCGGTAAGACCTTAACCCGTGCTGAATTGGGTTACGAAGTTTCCCTGGCATTTGCCGAGTTCTTCTATGTATGTATGCTGTCTTCCCGTTTTTACGCGTATCCGGTCTAACACATCGATCCCTGTTGCGTGTAGCAAATCACGTCACAGTCTATTTCCCCCGCACGACCTGGACCCTATACGGTTTCTTTATCTGCTCCAGGGTCTTCTTCGCCTGGCATCCGGTTTGATCAGCTTCACCTAATCACAGTGAGGAATACAAGTCGTGGGCAGTGGATGGGTGAGATAAGAGCTGTGACATTGTCTTGAGAGTGAACTCGTGAGTCGCCTCTGCAACCTCTTGTTTAATACCCCTCATGTAATACGTGGACATTTGGAATTTGGTACTTGCATTCATTGTTGTCTTGATGACCTATTCTGAGAACAATACAGCCCACTCACTTTCCTTGGACCTTGGTGTGGCACCTCCTATACCAAACGTGGGGTAACAGTGTGTGGCCTCCCGCCGTTGCCAGTCACATGCTTGGACCATCATGACCCTCCAGTTCTTTCAGGCCATCACGCCCCCTTTATGGTACACACAAACACGACGCTTACATTGACCCTCTTTGTCGACCGCCACTACGTTGTCACAACATACGTGACCTGTAAAATGATGCTTTGATGGCGTTGTTCGCTGCATAAGAACCTCGCCCTTCGACGACAGTGCGCATTCGACAAAATTATCACTCCAAAAAAAAACAACTTCTCACTCTTATCATATTTTCATCGCTCCCATGCCTCCCGACACTGCTCCTTATTTGGCTCTCCCTTTCACCGAGAATCGCGCCCTTCTGAGGGGTCAAAACTCGTCCGACGAATATAATTATCGCAACCGTATCCCCGCATATGCGAACCAAACTCCGGCACAGGTACTCAGCATTCGTCATCTAGAGCGGGAGAAACATAAAGGACGCCGCGAAGGAGACTTTCAAGCCTTGAAGAGGATGCAGCTGGCGTCTACGTCCGATTTTCTGCCTCATATCGGTGCCCCGATAGGTTCGCAAGAGTTGATCGGTTACTGGCTGCGCCTTGGTCTCCGTGGTGCCGTGCCGGTACCGATTGGGTGTCCGCACGGGCAGCCTGTGTGGGGGTTTTCAAGCGTCGTCGTGGACTTTGTGGATATGGAGTCTAGGGGTCCTTCCAGGGGTAAGTTTTTATTTTAATGTCGAGGCCCATCCGAGCGGTGTCGATCCGATGTGTGGATGTAGGTATTCCTCTCGGATCTGTCCTTACGGACGACCCGCTTGTGATGGAGGATCCAGATGAAAAGGTGTTGGACAAGTTTAGGGTTCTGGGTCCTTTGAAGGATTTAAAGTTGGAGTTGACCATCGCGGTGAGTAGCACGGTCCCTCTTACGTTTGAAGGTCAATGCTGACGAGAAATATGGGGTGTCATGGGGTGTCTTTGTAACAGTGGCCCGGATACAATACGAGAAAATTCCCAATTCGTATGTCAACCCTTAATCAAGAGCTGACGCGATGGGATCTTGCGATGCAGATAACGATGGCGTATACCGTTTTTTTCAAGGTGCGTTCTCTATTTTCCGTGCATGCGTCTTTCTTAACGCTTGTACGTGCATCGTAGAGAGTTGAGGCAGAGGGACGACTGTCGGGCAAGAATGAATTCTTCCATATGTCGCTGCAGCAAGGAAAGAAGGCCCGAGAGGATTCGTTAGGGATACAGTTTTCGCAACTCCATTTGGTCCGATTCCGGAACACTGTCGGAGGCTTTTGGGTCTCCGAAATTGAGATTGTATAAGATGGAGATATTGGTGCAGTTGGGGGCAAGTAAAACAGTCCGATTTTTTGAGCTAATTTTCTCGCAGCCACAAACGACCAGAAATGTTATATTTCGGCATGATATGCTTGTTGAGGGCTGATACAGTGAATTTACACGAGCAGACTTCTGTGAAACTCCTGTATCAAGAGATTGGGGGCCCTCCATATTATTATTGACAGCAAATACCTACTCGTACCTCGTACCGTACTGGGGCCCTGTCGCTTTCTTTAAATCCAGTGATCCATTTAATGAGTACATCATGGTTTAATCTTGGGCCTCGCGGCATAACGGTAGCCTAACCGAACCCCGGTGGGTACGTTTTCACAGCCCGATATAATCACTTTACCCGGAATTGAAGACGCTTCAGCATCAGTGCGATCGATCTTACTTGGGCATGACCAATCGTATGTACAACCCGCACTGATGAGTCCAATGATTGTAATACCGCATTTGATGGTCTCTGCTGGAACATTGTGGGTCCGATTTCATCGCTAGTCTGTTTCTGTTTTTTTTTTCCCAAGTGCAGGATCATCTGCACTTGTTGGACCTTGCCATAGGCGAGTCAAGCGAGACAGCGCAAACAAGGCAAACCAACCTGTCATGCGATGCGAAGTTCGCCACAACCCAAGTTGGTGTTGGTGATGCCGGCGAGGAAGATCCAACCTTTATCGATCTCATCCACGTCAACACACGCGCCCACCGAACCTAGATGGCTAGTCCACATATAATGTGAAAACCGGTTCAACATGAACCCACCCCTACGCCCGTCTGTTGTGTAACTCGTCCATGTCCCTGGTCAAACTCCCTTTTCTGCTGGCCTCGTCGATATCCTGGCATCTTGCTCTTTGGTGTCCGCCTGTTCCTGATCCTGGAGACAAGATTTTAGTGACGTCGTTGCGGGAGCGGTTTTGGAAATATGTTGCACTTCCAAGTAACTTATTTCTAAAGGTGCGTCGTCGTGCCGTACGACGAGAGTACATTAATCGATCCGTTCCATTGTGCAGAGTACGACGTGGCTCGTTACTATAGCCGAGTCATTGGTCATCATCAACGCACAGCTACAAGACGTACCCCGGTCATCGTCACACGTCCTGTCTACTCTCCTGTCTGCCCTCGGTCCCGCCAACGCCAGCAAACTAACTCCATCCTCCGTTCTCGGCACGCTCCTCATCACCGCAGGCGGGCTCACTCGTGTTCTCTGCTACCGCGCCCTCGGGCCCATGTTCACGTTTGAGCAGTGCATCCGCAAGGACCACCGGCTTGTGACGACGGGTCCGTACGCAGTCGTGCGACACCCGAGTTATACGGGCTTGGTGATGTGCATCGTCGGGTCGTGCGTGTTGCACGGGAGTACGGATGCATGGTTACGTGCGTCGGGGGTGTTGTCGGTTGGTAATGGCGGTGGTGGCCTTACGGTTGGCTGGGTCCGGCCTGTATTTGGGGTGTGGTGTGCGGTGATGGGGGCGTCATTTGTGACGTTGTTCCGTCGGGTGACGGACGAAGATGAGATGTTGAGGGAGCGGTTTGGGGAGGAGTGGGAAGCTTGGGCGAGGAGGGTTAGGTATAAGTTCGTACCGTTCGTGTACTAGCTGCAGGTCGATGTAGAGACGCATCGGATGTTGTATCTTGTATTCATTTGATTCTTGACCTGTGTGTACTGCTGCAAGTGAAGCAACTCCCTTGACAGTTGGATATGAATGTGGGTATGGAAGAAACTCGGGTTGATTGCAAGTAAGTTGGACGAAACGGTCGTTGTCGGCCGAGACAGCCTTCGCATTGTTGAACGTCGACAGCAGTAGGTCATGTCGAGCTCAAGTCTCGCTTTTCGGCTTTCTCGCAGCGTACTCACCACCATCCAACCTCCGTGCGTAACCTATCCTACACCCACTAAACGACGTCGATAGCTTGGAACACCCCTCTAGTATACCACGCGCAAAGGGATGGGGTCTAGCATACCCGTCTACGCCAGCTCGTCCGCTTCTCGATATGTCGCAAGGTGTCCCGGGATCTCCTCCACCACAGGTAGTCCTAGACGCGCTCGCCAAAACATCTTCGTCTGCTCAAAGTGCAAGGTATACGCACGTTCTTGGAGAGCCAACGTTGCGCGCCGCCTTGGCTCGGGAGATGAAGATGATGTACGGACAGTACGCAGACGTTACAGCTGACGACGTCGCAATCACGGCGGGGTGCAACATGGCGTTTATAGCGGTTGTCATGTGCCTCGCTGATGCGGGCGACGAGGTCATCCTTCCGGTGCCGTGGTGAGTCTGCAGGCTTTTTTTTTTTTTTTCGTCTCAAATCGTTTGCTTTTGATGCGTATGGTCATGCAGGTACTTCAATCACTCGTGCGATGCCTTTTGTTTATTCTTCATGCGCCGACTGAACTTTGGTGCTGTAGCATGGACCTCAATTTGCTTGGCGTAAGGAGTGTTCCGTTGTATACCCGATCTGATCAAGGGTTTTTACCTTCGGTGGACGAATGCCAAAAGCTCATCAGCTCAAAAACAAAAGCGATTGCGCTGGTCACGCCAAACAATCCCGTCAGTCTTCCATTTCATCGAACTTGTTCCAAGCTAGACTCGTGCGGTTGCATTAGACAGGCGCGATTTACCCAGCCGCACTGATAGCGCAATTCGCAGAGCTCACGCGAGAACATCGCATCGCGCTTGTGGTCGACGAGACGTACCGCGACTTTGTACCGCAGTTTCCGCCGCATAATGTCTTTTCCCTTGCGACGCGTGACTGGCGATCACACTTTATCCATCTCTACTCTTTCTCGAAATCATATGCTATTCCGGGACACCGTCTCGGCGCTGTCGTCGCCTCGCCCGAGTTTCTGGCATCCATCATGAAGACATTGGACTGTATCCAAGTGTGCGCGCCTCGCCCACCGCAATTGGCCCTTGCTCCACTCTTGTCAGAGCTTCGTTCATCGATCGCGTCCAACGCCAAGGCACTCGAGGCTCGTCATGCGCTCTTTCGAAAGTCGCTTCCACAGGAGTGGATGATTGGCTCACAAGGCGGGTATTACGCATTTGTCAAGCACCCGTTCCAGAACGTGCCATCGCTCACGTTTTGCGAACGATTGGCAAGGGAGCTGGGTGTGCTCACACTTCCGGCACAGTTTTTCTATGGGAAGGAGGCGGAGAGGCAGGTGGCGGGTGAAGGTTGGGATAGATGGGTTCGGTTCTCGGTAGCAAATGTGGGTGATGAACAGATTATCAAGGTCTGCGAGCGTCTAAAGGAATGCGAGACGCACTTTGGGTAGAACTACATTTCTCTGTTGTAAGCCAGAGGCCTCGGTGGCGGTTGTACCCCCCGGAGCTGTATCCGACTGCACGATCTGGCTCCGTTCCAAGTCGGGCTGCTGTTCTCTCGGCTATGATGCGGTTTTGACTGGGCGCAAAAGCTAGCTGTTGAGCGTAACCTGCTGCTCTGTCCAAGATACGTGATTAACCACAAAAGAAAGTGACCCACTCAATGAAACTCGTGAACTTGTCGATTTTGTTTCTTGATCCATATTTCTGGATTCACCCAAAGGCAAGGGAATGCGAAAGGAAATGGCAGACAAAGCTGCACTCTCTCAGACGAGCGACAGTCTTGGAGTGCTCAGTAATAGTGGTAGACGGTCCTCGGCGACACGTACTACCATCTAGTAGATGGGTTTCAAGGCGATTCACGTATGCAAGATGGAGGGATTTGAATCCTTTGTACGAGAAGCTCTACGCGCAGGTAGCTCCCGTTCAGCTCATCGATGTTCTTGATATGTATCATGCACCACCCACTCTGATAGCGATTGGTTTTCCTGACTATGTAAAAGCCCCAGTGTCCCCACAAAGAACATCGCTTGCAACTTACCAATGAGTCAAGGCGCATAATCATATCGGTTTCTTGCGACCTTCCATTCCCGATTCACAATACCCAACTTGGCCCCTGATATCCCCTGTGAGGGAAGAGAATGTCCGTTGAAAGGTAAACAGTAAGAACCGAAACCAGCAAGACCTTGTGCGACGTGAGGGGTCTCCTGGATCGAGACCCCGCTGGGTTGCCAGGTTTTCAGAAATATATATGCATGGAACTTCAAGCTACACGCTCGTCTCGCACGGCAAGCCTATACTGCCTCCACTCATGGATGTCCATTCTTATCCACCCGATGACTAGGGTACGCTTATCCTGCGTTCGCCTTTCCAGTATGAGCCAATGGTTAGACTCAACGTGGACCAGTGGCAAGTCCTGCTGTTTCCTTCCTGGTAAGTAGCATCCCTCTTCAACATGAACAAGCTCGTAAATGATGTAAAAAAATTGTGTTTGCATGGTCGTCGATCTCTTCGTCGAGGGTGGAGAGGTCGCAGAATTGGGATCACGTTCGGGAGGCATCATGGCCTCTCGATGCCTCACTTTTTTCGATTTGCATCATGTCATCCACTCAATCTTACCCCTGTTCACTCCGTTAATCGTTCATTGTACACAGGTCTCTTCCGCCACAAAGCATATATTCACTTCCAATGATTATATTAACGCTGAGAACGCTATTCGCACCCCTCACGCGAAGACGCTCTACAAGCACGTCATGACGCAGGGGAAGCTGGTGTTCGTGCTGGTGAACCCATCCTCCTACATATAGTATATCCACCTCCTCACACATCCAAGTCCAGCAACTAACCGCTGCTTTCGCTGTGTTCTCCCAGTTCCGAGGCCCCCGCTGCCTAAGCCATCGACATCATAAAACCAACGGATCGGTACCTCGTCCAAATATATCTTTGCCACAGATCGAGAAGTTAAACTCCCCACTGCCCTGGATACGGTCTCGGTACCCATTCCACCATCCAGGACTTGACTCAAGCGAATCAACTCATCCTTCTTTTCTTGTTCACAGACGAGAGTACTTTATGCTTATACAGGGTGGGTCATACGACCAAAAAGATGAAGAGCAACGTTGGTGATTCCAATTATAACTTTCTCAACCCTTCTGTCTTTCCTGCAGAGTCCAACCTTAGCCTCCCCCGGCACGAGGCATGGAAATATTATCTCACTTGGAAGGACTGGTGTGGTGCCAAATTCAATGACGTCAATGGGAGATCGTTGACTCTGACGATTTGGCTGTCCGGTACGTATCAACTTCAAAGTCATTTTATCCTTCAATATTAGTTCTCGTTCTACTTACGAGAGGGGGATTATCACGACTTCTTAGTTGTATTCCAGGCCGAATAATCACCCTCCAACAAACTGGCAAACCCGGCTAATGACATCCATGGCATACTTTTGTAACTATGCACACGTTGCTCTCTTTCTGTGGCGAGCTGTTCACCTGTCTCCAACATTCAAGCCTGACAGAGCTGCCCTTACATCTCTTGTAAGAAGATGTATCTAATCTTGCTTGATACAAATTTGCTCATCCTAGACAGCGGATGCCTGGACTCTTTGGGCCTATAATCGTTAATCGATCAGAGTTGGCACAGCTCTCGGTCGAGACATCGCACAAGATCTCAACCCCGTCAATCAAAGCTTTCGCCTTGCCATAAACCTACGCAGATCTTGGTGCGGTAGATAATAGTACACATTTCTCATCAGATGGGATTGGACAGTCAGGGTCCACACTTCTCTATCGGCTTGATGATATCGCAGGCCTGGAGTCGTTCTCAAGCTTATATATCCTACCCTAAGCTTATCTGCTTCCTTCCGTGCGATTCAATCTTCGTAGCAGTCAAGATGGACAACAGCACGAAGTACTTACTGCACCATGCTTTGCTCCGCACAGGATCCGACCTTCCACTCTCCGATTATGAACGTGGCTCCAGAAACGAACGCCCCTCATTTGCATACGCAAATCCCCATAGATCAACATTAATGAATAAGATTCGGTTGATGGGTTGGCAGTCGGACGGCACCCATAAAAAAGGTTCTGTCAGGCTTACAACCAGATCGCTTCACTGTTGTTTGAGCGAATGTATTGGCTATTACATAGGTAAGCATCAAGTGTGCAAGTTGTCTAAACTGTGATGCGGGTACAAGTAACGTAGCGGGTGGAGTACATACTTCCCACAGAACGACTTCATTCTCTGTACGGCTTTTCCTGTACACAAATCATAGTTACAAACAATCTCACCCATCAATCAGAAAGATAGCACAATACATTTATTATGTAAAACAAGTACTAGCAAAACCTTGAGAGGCGTTACAATTTATATCTGGAGGAAAGGATGCAGATTAGGCGTAGTATATCATCAGAGAACTCAGATGCTCACCGACACACTTGTTCCACGGCATCAAGAGTGGTGGTGATGGTGATGGGGGTGATGGTGATGTCCCCTATCTCCCTCCGTGGTGTTGTGAGCATGCTGGTGGTGGTGGTGGTGGTGGTGGTGTTCCGCAGCATTGGAGACCTCATGGTGGTGAGGAGGATGGTGAGGATGTCTATTATCCTCTGCAACGTTGTGAGGGTTGTGATG